>SRMA01027332.1:300606-367597 GCA_007224835.1 Danionella cerebrum
AAAAACAGAGTGGTCTCTGACTTGTTGACACAGGCTTCCAGTTCCAAAATGGGACAGGTTCTGATTGGTAGTTCTGCTGTGCACCCGAAGTAACGGAGACTAGTTTCGGACAAAGAACTCTGAGCCATTCTGCAAAAAATATCCAGTTTTTGTCGGCAGCATGGTCCCCCATTGATTAATAGGCCCCCAGATGTTGAGTCTCCAGAAGAAATATTCAAACAAATTCAGACCCAGGACATCCGAGTTAGGGAGAAAGTCATCTGTACTCCTCCAGAGATGTAGTCCTCAATGTTGTCCTTGCCGGGCTGATAGTAGTTGGTACTTTAGGAATAGATTAACATGATTTATTCACAGAAACAATAGTATTATAAAGAGAAGGTATTAGGGGTGTAACAGTTCACGGTATGTATTGAACCGTTTCGGTGCGGCCTGTTTGGTTCGGTACACTTGCGTACCATTTCGGTATATTTTTTTTATTAAATAATATAAATTTATTATTAGCGCGATATTAAGCGCAGCGGAACAATGTTCCTAGGCGAGTTTCCGCACGGACGCTATTGACTGACGAGCACGACCGCGAGAATCATATCAAAAGCGAAAGAGAAGCCAGAGCTGGAAGACCCTCTCACCTCACTACGGTCTCGTGTTTGGGAACACTTTGGCTTCTCTGTTAAAATACATAACGGGGATAGACGAGTGGATAAATTTAAAGTTGTATGCCGACATTGTTCCACGGAGATTGGGTATGTGGCAGGCAACACATCTAACATTTTCTACTGCTGGAGATATTGTCACTGCAACCAGATCTGTGCTCTCTTCAGAAAAAGTGGATAGGTTAATCTTTTTAGCCAAAAACTTAAAACTAGTAAATAGTTAGTTTTGTTGATATAGAAGCTGAAGCTGTTGCTAGTGTTAAAAGTTTTCAGGTCCTAACTAGTTGCAGTATTTAATTTTTATTTAAAAAATGTGTATTTCTTTATAAAGAGTGCAATTTATTTAAAATATCACCCAAATGTGTCACTTTTATTTATTTTATGCAAGAATTCTATTGTGTATTGGCAGCTTTTCAAAATAAAGATTATGTAAGTTGTTATTGTTTTGTACCGAACCGAATGAACCACACCGAACTCTCCAAGACACTGTACCGAACCGAATACGATTTTAGCCTGCCGTTACACCCCTATGTATATGTAGTGTAAGGAACACTTTGTGTAGGTTGAGAATGGGATGTACACCGTGTACATTGTTTTTGTGGGAAAAATCAAATGTTTCCATGTATTTGTCTGTTTTGATTATAAAAACAATATTCTCAAATATTTTACAACACACATATGTTTGTACTGTCTGGAGTTAGAGTAACACTGAACCAAAAAAGGCCCAAGTTTAAAAGAATAAGTGTTTCTCTTCATCCTTCAATGTTTATTCATTTGATGGTTTGTGTGACAAGAAACTCACATTTTGAGAGGAAATTACATTGTTTAGAATATAATGTTTCATTTTGCAGGAGAATTGAGGCGTTTTGCACTTTGTGTGTGTTTTTTTTGGATTTGTGAAGAGTTTTGAGAGTATGAATCTTGTGTAAGCAATTGATAAAAACCGTTATCATATAATAAATAACATGTTACAGATCCAAGCACCAAAACATATTCCACAGAGTCTGAACCACGTGATATCGTCACGCATGCTAACCACTGCAATAGAACTTTTCTGGTTTAACCACAAATATTTGATCCGCAGAGATCACTGTGATTTGTTGTAGAAGAGCGTCCTCTAGCGGCTGCTTCCCGCGATACTCGCTGAGCAGGAGTAATGCCGTGTCTTTTAAGGAAAGAAAAGAAATCCTCCAGATTCGGTTGTCTTTTTGTATTTAATATTTTGGTTTTCAAATGGAGAACATTTGTAATTCTTAGTAACAAATTTAATAATAGCTAAAACATTTAATTCAAAAATATGCCTTTTCTATATCTATTAATATATCTATTTTCCTAGGTTACACATTTCCAATAATACATATGATTCATAATGACTAACTATTCATCATTAAGCAAATTGAAAGAAAATTCATTCTGTTTCTTTTTTTAATTTAATTTTAAAGAATTTTATTCCATTTTTTTATTTTCAAACTTTCAAACTTTATTTTTGCGAACAGTAACTCTTCTCTCTGACTAAATATCTGCAGTCCTGGGGTCTTGATGATAGGCAAAATACTTCATTTTGCAATTAAAGGAAATAGTGCTGAACAGTCATCAAGAGATATCAACCAAAAATATACATAGAATCTAAATTCTTGTAAAAATTGGTCGTTCTTAAAATACTGAGTATTGTAATGTGTGCGTAATCGTATGTGAAAGAGAGAGAGAGTTTGTTCCGTAATTAATCTAGTCCCCATCAGAATTGTTTAGTGAGATTTTGTGACCACCTCATGGCTGAAAGAAAATGATTCAGAAATTTCTTTGCAGCTGCTCTTGATTATGGCTCTCAACAAGCGAAATCCTGCTTCTTGAACATTTTAAAAATGCGTGTTTCCTTGGACCATGGAGAGTTCTGTAGACCCACGTAGCCTAAACATTATCTTGTGGGACTGTATTGAGGCTTTAATGTGAGAAGTTAATGTTCATCATACGTATATCATGACGAGAGAGACATGGACACATTGCATTTTTCAAGGCCTTGTGCGGAGTAGGGTCATCAGGTAAGTTTGAAATCCAACTAGCTGTTATATCCCCAACTTCAATTAAAAATGCTCCAACGGCCTACTAGTCTAAATATCTAATGGCATTAGGATCCGGAGTCTTGCTCACAGTGCAATGAAGACATTTCTGCACGTTGTCCCTTAAAATGCTGTCCATAGTGAGCCAAAAGAATCGCTGTTTGACAAGACTAACAGTCCCAGACTGACCTTGGTGACCACAATTGTTTTAAGCCCCATATAATTGTTTTTAGCACTGACTAAAACAGGTTTTCCTCAATATTCAGAGTTTTGACGCTAATCTCTAGATGGCGCTGTTTAGCCATCCATATGGTCAACTGTCATGCATTGCGTTATTCACTCAAGCTGAAGAAGGCACAGTTACGAGGTAGATAAATCTTTGTATTTCTCATGAAAAATTTACTTTTAGACACCGTATGCCTGAACAAATTAGGGACCTATTGTTTCGTAACATGTTTTTGTGTAACGTTCTTGTCAGCTTGTTCAACATGGTGAAGTTAATGGTAATAAAATAATATATACATGTTTCAAGTATTATTAAGAAGACATGTTGTTTGAAAATGGCAGCACCAACACATCAGAACAAAAAGGACTTTTCACAACTTATATTTGCAAACAATTTGTTTTTTTTACGTTTCTGCTCGGAGTTGCCTCCAAAAATCATTGTGGGTGTAAAGTTGAATGAATTTAAACATTTAAAAACAATAAATCTAAATCACAAACAATTTGCTATTACATTATTAATTTGCTATAACCATTTCTATTATTTGGTGTACGATTAGTATGGTGCTTTTTATTAACTGAATGTACTTAAAAGAGCTTGTTTAAGTTTTAATTTCAATGATGCAAACAACAAGGACGATTTTAATTGGCTCTTTGATGGAGACTGACCAAATGATGTGTGGCTCATCAACTTTATGCCTCTGTAGTTGTTACAACTCTGCACATCACCCTTGTTCTTAAAGATTGGTACTAGGACACTTCTCCTCCATTCCTCAGGCATCTTCTCACTCTCTAAAATCCTGTTGAATAACCTAGAAAGGAACTCCACTGCTGTCTCTCCTAGACACTTCCACACCTCCACTGGTATGTCATCTGGACCAACAGCCTTTCCACTCTTTCCCTGTCAATGTACCAAAGTTAAGAGTCCCAATTCTCAGATCTATACTCCTGCCTTTCCTCTTCTCTCTCTGTGTACGAATCCTTCTCCCTCCTCTCCTTCTTCGACCAACAGTAGTCCAATTTCCACCGGCACCCTGTAAGTCAACAGCACCGGAGGCGGCCGTTGTTAACCCGGGCTTCGACCGATCCGGTATGGAAATCTCATATAAATATAAATAAAATCTCTATCTCAGCTTATATAAATGCTAGAGACATGGGGGTTGGTAAGTTTCACCCATAGTGACAGCTCAAACGTTATATTATATCAATGACCCCTCCATAGTACCCAGACTGGTTACCATAGCAACCATTATGGCATATCTCTATCTCAACTTAGGAAAATCATAGAGGAATGGGGGCTGGGTCGCTAACCCCTCCATAGCAACCAGACTGTTGGTTGGTTTATGTTACTCATTGTGACTTTGTCAACATTTTAAAAATTTTTTAAATGGCACCAGACGGCAGTTGAACTTTGCTTGCAGTCAGAGTAATTTGACTCTTTACTAGAAAATAAATGTTTTCAAATGATCACTTTTGAGTATGTATTTTGTGTTCTAAATGGTCTCAAATGGATTTCAAATTGATGTCGAGATTTTGGCCAAACGCTTGATGCCAATTTGATGTCAAATTCACCTTGAGGTGCCAGCTGGGAAGTAAATAGTAACTCAAGGTTTAAAACGCAAATAGTAATCCAAACACAAGGTGGTGCTACTGCAAAGAATAAGCCCTGACCGTCAGAAATAAACAATCTGTTCAAATGCAGCAATACTCTCAACTTTAATTGACCAACAGTTAGGTATTGAACCATCAGTCATTAGTAATTAATTTCATTTTATTCAATGTACCACGGTTGTTTTTGATTTATTATCAAATACTATATAATTTAATAGCTTTTGATATCCAAAATGACTGATATTTTATGCTGATTTTAAATATCCATGTTTTTTTGTTATTTACTATTGCCTACCATTTAAAATAACACACACAAACACGCACACACACACACACACACACACATATATATGTATTTGTATGTGTATATATGTATGTATGTAGGGTGGCACGGTGGCACAGTGGGTAGAACTGTGGCCTTCCAGTTTCCCCCACAATCCCAAAAACATGTGGTTAGGTTAATAGATTCATCTAAATTCCCTTAGGTGAGTGTGTTTCCCTGCGATGTACTGGCAACCTGTCCAGGGTGTACCCCCACCTCTTTCCCTTGTGCGCTGGAGATAGTCTCCGGCAGACCCCCGTGAGCCTGAAAAGGGATTAAGCAGGTTGGAAAATGTGTGTGTATATATACGTATAGTTGGACTGATCTCTTGGAACAGATATACACAATAATATAAAGTAAATTCATTGTAATTTTTGAGTTTAGTTTTTGCTTGTGTCGATTGTCTTGTATGAAGTCAGTCAGTTTGTGTGGTGTGTTTTCGCTCAGTTTATCACTGTGTTGTGTGTCAGAGTGTGTGGTGTTGACAGGGAGGGTTGTATTTAGGTCAGTCCAGGGGCCCGGGGCCGCAGTGAAGCCTGTGATTGACGCCTGTTCTGATCCTGAGTGAAGTCTCCAGCTTCTCAAAGCTCCAGCCTCTGTGATAATAATAAACTGTGTTCCCTCCTCCATCGCTTGCTTACTTCACAATTAACATTGTGTTATAATTAAGGCAGACAAATGTCTGTGAAAAAACACAATTGCTTTTCGGGGTTACAATCTACTAACAGCAAGTGAAGCAGCAGTGGTTTTCTGAAGCAGGAAAAGCTGTAATTACAAGCAATGCAAAGGTTGTGGGTGCAATGGCCTCGAAAAGCAAGAAGTGACAAATGTGTTCATTACTTGAAGTATAAGTTGCTTTGACTAAAAGTGTCTTCCAAATACATCAAATTCAATTTAACCTTGCTTGTTAATGGGTTTTTGACCATACAGTACAATATATTACTGACAACGGTTAAAGTTTACAGAAATTCTATTCAGTGGGATGACTGATGCTCCTTGTGTTCTGGAAATAAGCGTTGAATAGAAATTTGTGCAGTTTGTGACCACTTGTGTATTTGAAATGTACTTAAATGGATGTCAGGCTCTGCTTTGGGGGCAGCACGGTTCTGGATAGGCCACGAAAAGGTAAGAGTGAAAGCAAAATTCATGTGAGTAATTTTGACCCTTCAGAACCCCTTTAGCAGATCATCTGGAACCGGACCGATGCTGAAGAATATGATGCCTGAGAAAACCCCTTACCCCTACATCATTACCCTTTATCCCTTGAAACCAAGGGCAAGAGGAAGGGCTGAAGGACACCCCCATTGGGCAAACAAATGTGCGTATAACTTTTGCCTGCCTTAAATTCCTCTGTTCCTTCGCTAATCCGCTTGCTCCTGAAGAAGCTCCTGCCCACCACGCTATAATTGTTTTCATTTATAGTGAACAGTTTTGTAGGCGTGCCTTAAAGTTTGATTTTGCAAAATTTGCTAAGCCATCAGAAGCAAAGTGAAAACACAGCAGTATGTACTGAACCGTGAGCTTTGTGTAGCGTTTCCTCCCGAGTTACAGTAGCTACAGGATTGCAGGGCTCTAGTAATCGAGCCAAAGATTTTAAATGATTTCCTCAGAAATTATGTTATTTACACAGTTTTAATAACTTCTGATAGCTTTCTAGTGGTGCAGTGGGTAGCAATGTAGCCTTCAAGTTAGAAGGTTGTTGGTTCGATGCTCACTGGTGAATTTCCTGGAAGGAGTTTGCATGTTCTCCCCGTGCTTGTGTGTGTTTCCTTCGGGTTTCCTTCGCAATCCCAAAAACATGCGGTTAGGTAAATGGAATAATCTAAATTCCCCATAGATGTGAATGTGTGAGTGAATGTTGCTCTGCTGTGGACTGTCCAAGGTGTGCCCCCACCTCTCGCCTAATGTGCGCTGGAGATAGGCACCGGCAGACCCCCGTGACCCTGAAAGGGATTAAGCAGGTCAGAAAATGAATGAATGCTAGATCTATTGTTGCTTTTTGTTTATTTTGGGTATGAGGGGTTAGTCACGTCATGCAAGGGAAATCAATATATTTGTGTCTGTCTCTCTTACATACTTTACTCAATGTACTTGGGAAAAACTTTCATGACGAGCTGGTGATTCTAAACAGATTAATATGCTGATGGAATGAGACTGATATAGTGCCACCTGGTGGCTTTATGAATTGTGACCAGGGGGCAGCGGCTTTGGCTCCTGCGGACACATTGTGCAAGGGCCCGCCCATCGCTGCTTGCAGCTTTAATTTGCACTAGATTTTTTCCAGTTTTAAATGAACAAAACAGCTCAGAGCCTGGGGATCGCGGACGGAGCCGGATACTTGGACGCCACGCAGCTGCAGCAAGAGACAATTTTAATTATATATGGTACACCTATTTTGATAAACAAGCCCTGTGCGGGGTCAACGAGAGCATGCGTGTCCGTGTCTCTCTCACCCCCAACTACACTATGGAAAAAATGGACCTCATCAATCAAAGAGTCTGAAAAAATGTACATGAGTAAAACTATTCCAATTTAATTTCAATTTAAATGAGTATTTTTTTTGCTCTATCAAACATATTTTTTTGAGAAAAAGATGCATTCAACCATTGTACGCTGCAATTCTAGTGGTGAAGTACCTGCCATGAATGAACCAGAGTAAGAATAAAGAGCACAGCACATTGTTATGAGCTCACATATAAGGTCAGTGATGTCTTTGGTTACTAAGCAACAGGTCGTGTGTATCAGGAGTCGACTCTGGCTGTTGTGTCTGGCTTTGAAGGAACAATCAGGCTTTGATTACTGAGAGCGTGGAGTGACCGCAGCTGTGGCAGAAACACAGAGGAGTCATCATCACTCTACACAATCAGCTTTTATCTTTAGCTTTTGAATCTACTGTTGCTTTTACTTTCGGATTCATCTCATGCCTTTCTTTCCCCCACACCAAACCTTTTGACTGAGCCACAGCTGGCTTTTTTATAGAAATCATGTTGTTTTATTTTAATGTTTCATTTTCTTTCCTTTATCTGCTTCATTTTTGTTTCAAATTTAATCTCCTTCATTTCTAGACCAAACCTCCCAAATGAATCCTAATTAATCCTAGTAAACAATTTTTTTTCTCCTTTTACCCCGAAATCCTTCTGAATTAGAAGGGAATCATACTCATGTAGATATAAGAATGCTAATTTAATAAATTACGATGTATTATAATTGTATATTTTCCATTATTAAAAAGTGATTGTAGTTCTTCCCTGGGTAATAACCGTGTGTAGGATGAAGGCTATGTATCCTTGTGTTCAAATTCGCTGAGAAGCATGTGAGAGATCATCATGAGAGTGATTAATAGACAATACTAAAGGACTGTTTGTGTGAAGCCTTGAGTTCTGAAGACTGTCAGAGGAGCTGCTAGTCAAAACCACAGCACAAAAGGCTTTATTTACTGCATCCTGCAGGCCTCGTGTTCCAAAATCGAAATCCTCAATGGAAACTCCTTTCTCATTGGTTGCCTAGGATCAAGGATCTGACCGTGATCCTTCACTTTAAAAAGAGGTAGTCTTCCAGCCAGGACCATGTGGAACTGTGGGAAGATGAAGAATACTTGTTTTCTGTTGATATTTATCGTTAGTTTATCTGTGTTCAATACATTGATAACTTGAATTCAGTCTGAGACCAATCGTTAGACTTGGAAGGGTAAGGAATGGACATTTTCCAACAGTATATTTATGTGTATTTATGTATTTTTTTCCACATTAGCGCAGCTGAGAGGATCTGTTATAAGCCTTCTTTCATTTAATACCTCCTTTCAGCCTCTCTCTCTCTCTCCCCCTCCCTTTCTCTTTCTGCTGCCACTGTTTATTGCAGATTTCTGGGTGTGGTTCATGTGAATAACCAGTCAGAGGCCTGCAAGTCTGTGGCCAATAAGAGAGAGGTTCCTGTGTCATAATCAGAATAATGGCAAAGCTCAGCAAATTCGGATTCACAGACACATAAGCTTTACGACAACGTAGAATTGCCAAAAAACACAGATTCTATTAAATAAATATTTACTGCTCTGGATTATTTAGCAAAATGACCTTGTTAAAAATAATAAATGATTTCATTTCTCATTTCCATCAAATGAAAACATGTCTTGCAGAAAAGTGTACAGCGTGTGGATCCTAATGAAGATGCTGCAGCTTTAAGGGATTGAATAACTGTGATCAATGCATGGATTTCCAGCCGTAGCTCATTACTGAACAAATGCTCAACCAATCAACTGTTTAATCTCCCGTGGGCCTGAAAATCAGCCTTCGTTTAACTCGCAGTCGTTCGCCTATTCGCTTATTACACAATCTCCTGCCTTTAATGAGATCAAACACTTCTCAAATACAGAGTTGCCAAGCGGAACATGAATGGAATGTTATTATGTGTGAGTGTGTGTGAGTGTGTGTGTGTGTATGCGTGTGCGTACGTGCGTGTGTGTGTGTGTGTGTGTGTTACAAGTTTTACGTTGAGCCCCAATCACTTTCATGTGTGGGTCTGCCCTTGTGCATATGTAAATTTTCTTAAAAAATCTCTTGCATGAGCACTGCAATTTTTGCAGCATTTCAATCTGTCAGCAGATATATTAAGAGTATGTGTGGGAGGAAAGTCCTGCAGCACTTCAGATGTGTGTCAATAGATGCATGTGTGCTTGTGTTAGGGATTCACCATGCTCCTCCTAACAGCTGCATAAGGGAGTGTGTGTGGATGTTGCAGAAATGAAATGCTGAATGCAGCAGTTGCTCAAGGGACCCCCTAAACACACAAACTAAGACACACGCGCACACTAAAACCAACACACTGTGGCTATTCGTAACTGTAATGGGCATCCACCAGTGCAGTGGAGACAGAGGTGGATTGAAACTAATCAAGTTCTGTGTCTAAAGCAGCAAATACTGTATTTCAGTATTATTCGACTTGTCCATTAACTACAGGATTCCCCTTTCTTTTCTATCTTGTCCTGACCTTCTTAAAACCCACCACATGGGAGGGTTGGTGCTTTGTTTGAGTTGGACAGTTTTGTTATTTCCAGGGGAGTGAACGTATGATGCGGTGTTTCCTCCTCTGGATGGAAGCCGTGAATTGTTTAACTATCTATTTATTTATTTTTCCCATGGACAAGTTTGCATCAAAAACATCAGGACAGGAGAGTTTTAAAAGAAAAGGGGGGGAGTGAATGAACATACCATATCAGTTCATTATAGTTTGTGTAGTATAGTTTGCAGTTTGTACGTACTTACACGCATAAACGCACATGCACACACACACACACACACACACACACACACACATACGCACACACACAGGCATATATACACACAGTGGTTCCTCAAGATATGAATGCTCTGAGTTACGAAATGTTCGAGATACGAAAGGTCTCGCGGGAAATATTTTGATTCGAGATATAAAAAAATTTCCAAGATACAAAAAAACACCAACAGTTTTGCTCTATTATCCGCTTGTTAACTCTAACGTTGTGTGCGCCTCAGAGTCCTGGCGCTCCATTCTTCCATGGCAGGATTTAAATCAGTTTTAAATCGAGCGAAACGTTATGTATACAGTACATCTGGAAAGTATTCATAGCACCTCACTTTTTCCACATTTTTTAATGTTACAACCTTATTTCAAAATGGATTAAATTCATTTATTTCTTCAAAATCCTAACACATAATGACAATGTGGTAAACAGATTTTTTTAAATTGTTGCAAATTTATTAAATATACAAAACCTGAAAAATCTCATGTACATAAGTATTCACAGCCTTTGCCGTGAAGCTCTAGATTGAGTTCAGGTAGATTCTGTTTCCACTGATCATTCTTGAGATGTTTCAGCAGCTTCATTGGAGTTCACCGGTGGTAAAGTATCAGTTGATTGGACATGATTTGAAAAGGCATACACCTGTTTATATAAGGTCGCAGGTTCGACAGTGCATGTCAAAGCACAAACCAAGCATGAAGACAAAGGAATTGTCTGTACACCTCGAGGTACAAGGCTGGGGAAGGTAACAGAAAAATTTCTGCTGCTCTGAAAGTTCCAATGAGCACAGTGGCCTCCATCATCCTTAAGTGGAAGATGTTTGGAACCACCAGGACTCTTTGGGGGAGAAGGACCTTAGTCAGGGAGGTGACCATCTGTGCAGCAATCAGGCCAGACGGAAGCCACTCCTTAGTAAAGGGCACGTAGCAGCCCACCTGGAATTTGCCAAAAAGCATCTGAAGGATTCTCAGACCACAAGAAACAAAATTCTCTGGTCTGATGAGACTAAAATTGAACTCTTTGTAGTGAATTCCAGGCGTTACGTTTGGAGAAAACCAAGCACCGCTCATCACCAGGCTAATACCATCCCTACAGTGAAGCATGGTGGTGGCAGCATTATGCTATAGGGATGTTTTTCAGCAGCAGGAACTGGAAGACTAGTCAGGATAGAGGGAAAGATGAATGCAGCAATGTACAGAGACATCCTGGATGAAAACCTGCTTCAGAGTGCTCTTGACTTCAGACTGGGGTGGCGGTTCATCTTCCAGCAGGACAATGACCCAAAGCACACCGCCAAAATATAAATGGAGTGGCTTCACAACAGCTCTGTGAATGTCCTTGAGTGGCCCAGCCAGAGCCCAGACCTCAATCCTATTGAACATCTTTGGAGAGATCTGAAAATGGCCGTCGCTTCCCATCCAACCTGATAGAGCTTGAGAGGTACTGCAAAGAGGAATGGGCAAAAATTCCCAAAGACAGGTGTGCCAAGCTTGTGGCATCACATTCTAAAAGACTTGAGGCTGTAATTGCTGCAAAAGGTGCATCAACAAAGAATTGAGCAAAGACTATGATTTATTCAGGGTTTGTATTTTTAATAAATTTGCACCAATTAAAAAAATCTTTTTTTACATTTTCATTATGGGGTTTTGTGTGTAGAATTGTAAATGAAATTTACAAGGAAATAAATTAAGGAAATAAATGAATTTAATCCATTTTGGAATAAGGTTGTAACATAAAAAAATGTGGGAAAAAGTGAAGCACTATGAATACACAGATGGGGAGTGGACAGACCATTACGATCTGATCTGAACGCAGACGCACAGACATTTAAAATAAATACTTGTTTGTATTATGATGTGTCTAGGACAAGAGACCTAATGCATAAGCAACATGAAGTGGGGGTGGGGGTGGGGGCCACCTCAGCGGGAGGACAGACAGCCCAGCGACAGGCAGGTGCCCCCCGGCACAGCCCCCCGCCCCGGGCGGCCAAGAAACCAGTAGGGGGCAGGCAGGGGTGGTTCTGCTACACCCTGACCAGCACCTTAATTATTCGAATCAAGTGTTTTTCATGAAGATTGATTCTAAACTGTGCAGGGCTGTGGCCCTTCTTTCCTACCTCTGCTCTACGGTGTACCATCATGGTCAAAAGTTTGACAATCTTCACAAAGTTTGCTGCTAAACTGCTTTTACATCGTTGTTTCAGTTGTTTCTATGATGTACTGAAATATAATTACTTTCCAAGGGTGTTTATCAACGAGTACGTAACATTTTTTCAAAGAGTCCGTATTTGCAATGTTGGCCCTTCTTTTTCAGGACTTTTTCTTTCTCTGCAATTCGACTGGGCATGCTCGCAATAAACTTCTCGGCCAAATCTTGACTGATAGAAAGCCATTCTTTTAGACAATTAGTGGGTTTTTTTGTCCACCCACCTTTTGAGCCTTGATCACAGGGTCTCAATGGGATTTAGATCTGGGGAGTTTCCAGGCCAAGTTTTGGTCCTCGAGCCGCTTAGTTATTTTTTTTTTACCTTATGGCACGGTGCTCCATCGTACTGGAAAATGAATTGTTCTTCACAAAACTGTTGTTGGATTGTTGAAAGAAGTTGCTGTTGGAGGGTGTTTTGGTACCATTCTTTATTCACGGCTGTGTTTTGGGGAAAAATTGTGAGTGACCCCACTCCCTTGGATGAGAAGCAACCCCACACATGAACAGTCTCTGGATGCTTTACTGTTGGCATGACACAGGACTGATGGTAGTGGTCACCTTTTCTTCTCCAGACAAACCAGATGTTTAGTCTAGATACACCAAACAATCAGAAAGAGGATTCATCCGAGACTATGACTTTGCCGTCCATTCGATATACATTTTGTAGAAGTTCAATCTGTCCATGATGTTTTTTTTTGGAGAGAAGTGGCTTCTTTGCTGCCCTTCTTGACACCAGGCCTCACTGTGCATGCAGATGCACTCACACCTGCTTGCTGCCACCCCAGAGCAAGCTCTGCACTGGTGACACTCCAATCCCGCAGCTGAGTCCTCTTTAGAAGATGATCATTGCACTTGCTGGAACTAAAGAATTGAGCCTTTTTCCTATAGATGAGCTGTTGTCCACCATCACCTCTCTCAGTGGTGAAATATCTAGGGTATACTTGGCTATTTCCCAAGCAGAGCAGGCGGTGCATTTATGCCAAGACAGTGGGTCTTGTCTGGTTGCTTCAGCCATACATGCAATGGTCACCTTACATGTGTTTTAGGTCACGGTTTGACCCTACCCCAATCCGAACCCCAAACTCTAAATTCTAGTTAACCTCTAACACCAAACCCAACACAATCACATTCCTACCCAACCCAAACCGACCCCAACCATGATAGAATGCCAATGTCAATCCATCCGCAAATGGATCCATGCAGACCCTAAACCCAACCCTGTTCAACCACTAACCTTGGGCAATGTATAACTTGTGCAACATCATGTTTGTTGTTTTGTAGGTGCACATAAATGAAATAAACTTCTCTAAATTAGCTACAGAATGTTTGCAATAGAATTTAAAACTATATGATGCAAGCAAGTGAATCCCTCTGGACCTAATTCGCTCTGCTCATAATGAACTGTTGTTTTGTTTTCACTGTTCCCTCAGGCTGTCGTCACAGAAAGAGACAGAATCACAGGAGATGAGTCTACCTGAGAACACAGCTTGCCCGTAAGCCTGCCCGCACTAAACCCTCTGCCCACAAAAGCACAGCAAACCAGAGCTTTTCATGTTCATGGATTAAAAAAAAAAAAAGCTATTTTTTAATAATTTTATACAAAATGACTTTTATACTTAATAAATGACATTGCAATTATGATTAACTTGGTTTCTTTACTTTTATCTTCTTCTACAAACAATTTTTGTTCTGTAGTATTAGCCTTGCTTTTAAAAAAAGAAACAGCTTCAAGAGGCCTGTGATTGAGCCCAGCCAAAATGGCTACATTTCTACTTCATGTTAGGCAAGCTGAACAGTGAACCTCAATCCACAGCATGTGAAAACAGTTTGGAAATAAAGGGATGAGGTTTGTCAAAATGCAGAAGTAGTGCAACTAGATTCAAACTGGCTTTATTTATATTTATATTTACAGGTTCTGTTCATTTGATTAGAATGTCATGAAAAAAATCGATCGATTTCAGCAATTCTAATTAAAAAGTTAAGCTTGTAGAATGTATACATTCATTCCTCACAGACGGATATAATTGAAGTTTTTATTTTCTGTCATTTTGATTGTTATAACTGATAACTAACGACAGTCCTAAAATCTGTATCTCAAGAAATTTTAAATATGACTTAAGACCACTACAATGAAAGGATTTTTGAATCGCTGGCCAACTGAAATTTATAAAGATTAAAACTATGAACTCATGCAGTACTCAATACTAAGTTGCAGCTCCTTTTGCCTGAATTACTACATCAGCATGGTATGGAGTGAATAGTCTATGACACTGCTCAGGTGTTGCCTTCAGATCTTCTGCATTGTTGAGTCTGTTGTATCGCATCTTTCTCTTCACAATACCCCAGAAATTTTCAATGTGGTTAAGATCAGATGAGTTTGCTGGGAATAAGAACAGGGAAAGTAAGAACAGGGAAACATCTAGGTTACCTTCGTAACCCCTTGTTCACTAAGGAAGGAAAAGAAACATATTACATTGGGAAACCGACTGATATTAGAACCATTCGTCTGGGAGTTACCTGGATCCGTCATCTTGCAACGGGCAAAAAAAATTGCTGGCATAGGGTATCAGCAATCAGCTGGGTATTTAAACCATTCTGCTATTTTTTGAAGGAGGCGAACCTACTAACGAACCTACGAACCTTGAACCATATGTACCACCTGACACATAAAGGGGGGTTCCTAAGAGAAGGGACCCCCAAATCTGTAATGTGGCAATGGAGAGGTCCCAGAGGGTCATGAGGGGGTCTAGAGTGGTAGTGAATGGGGGTCCAGTAGATTCCATACATGTAGGGACCAAAGGGTGCCAAGGGACTTCTAGGCCTTGATACGGTCTTGGGGGAGGAATCATGGGAGTGAACCGTCATGGCCATTGGAACTCATACTCAGGACGGAATCTTCATCGAATCTATACGAGGAATATAAACTCTGGTCATGAGACAAGCAGGTTTGCAATTCTCTGGCAGAACATTGGGGGAGGGCATTCTTTGGGGTGAGTATAGTGGTCTGCCCTCGACCAAGGAGAGTCGGGTCGATTGAAGGACCCTGTAATATTCTCTGTCTACTCGAGTCATCAGCCACAGGCGTCTGCTTCTGAGAACCCACTGAGGATGACTGTGTCTCCCGTCGTAAGGGGTCTTTTGTCGAACACTGGGTTGGAGATTGATGGGGAACACATTCTGTTTGGTGGTGAACAGGCAAAGAAACCATGTGTGGCTACAGGTGTGTCCAGTAGCTGTATTTGGTCTTCGGTAAGCATATATGCCCAATGATGTCCACTGAAGTGGACATTGTGCGGCCAATGTTCAGTTTTTTTTCCCAGTAAAAGTGGGTGAATCCGGTAAAAGTTGCGAAAAATCCATAAAGAGCAAACACAATAAGTGTAACTGCACTTCCGATTAAAGATCCGCATCACACTGTAAAAGTGATAAAATCCCGCAATTTTACCCACGAACCATGGCGTGACGTCATCTTCCTGGGACTTTTACAGCGGCAAAACCTTTTGGCTTGGACTCGCTCAATCTAAATCTCTCCCATCTCTATCTGTGAGGGTCACCAGGCTCAAAAAAAGCCACACAGGGACGAAAAATTGCAGCAAAGTGGTAAATGCAGTCCCTTAATGTGTTAGGCATCTAAAATGCATTAGGAACTGTCACAAGTCCAACCACAGCTCTTGAGTACAGTATAACACTGTTGCACTGTAAATAGCTTTTACATAGTTTTAGATTGTATTGATGATATTATATATTTATATATATTTATGCCTAATTGTATGTTTCTAATGCAAAGCTATCTATGATTAAAAGTTAAGATTTGTTTATTTTGATGTTTATGGTTTATAGTTTTCTGAAAAATGTGCATGTTTTTCATTTTTTGTCTTTACAAATTTGAGTGCATCTCAAAAACTAAGCAATGAATTCACTCAGAATAAATTAAATAAAGCCTTTGGCAAAACTTTTTTACATTTACAACTTGAGGGATAAAGCAATGAAATAACTGTATTTGGAAAAAATTCTCTGGAGAAAAAAAATGTTTACGTAGTTTATTGTACACTTTTTTCAGTTAATGTTGAACTAACTCTATTAATATTATTAAAATCTAAGATATAAGGGTTATATTGATGTATGGCCAATTAAAAATGTAAAAATGTAAACTATGCTCTGGCAGACATGAAGGGTTAACCCAGGTAACTGGTGACTTTGGCACAATGTGTAGGTGCCAAGTCCTGTTGGAAAATGAGGTCTGCATCTCAAAAAGTCAGAGGGGTGCACAGAGACCACATCGAGACCAAAGGGGCTATTCTCGAACCATCGTTCCGCCAAGAAAAGGGAGAAAAGGTCCCTAATCTGGACCAGAGTACTGCAGAAGTCAGGCTATAGGCAAAACCCGCATACAGAACCTAGCAGAGCTGACTGCTCTGCTCAGTCAGATGCCGAAGGGTAGTGAAGAAAGTTCCTTCCACCCACTCTTATTCAAGGTAAAAACTGCAGGTTCTATACACCCTAATTTTAAGGAGGCCTGACGCGAGCCAGGCCTCCGAAGGACCAGAGCCCTCATCTGAAGTTTGGAGTTGGCAATAAGGCAACGGGTATTCGACAAAACTTATTGGAACAGTGAACCACGAGTTACCCCCAATGTACCTTAGGAAAGGTGCCACCACTCAGCACCGCAGAAGGAACAGTGCCAACATCCAGGAGATAATACCTGATGAAGGAATGGGGAGCCCGCAGCTAGGCGACAAAGCCGCAGGTGGAGTGGGATCTCGATGGAGAGGGCACTGTACATCACAGGCCTAGAAGACAGGGCCTGAGGCGCCTGACCCCTGGGGAAATCTCACCATCAGTACGTGGCAATCAATTTCCCTTCAACCAAGAGGTGGAAGGACGAAGGGGACAGTCCTCGATCCCAACCCTCCTGGAGGAAGGTCAACACACTTTGATAGAACATGTCCTAAGGTCTTCTAGAGAAGAACACTGCTCGACGAACCGACCCCACTACCCAGTGTAATGCGCCCTCAAAGGGAAACTCAAGCATGGCCCAAGTCTTCACAAGAGGGTGAAAGAGGGTGGGGGTCCTCCGTGGATTGATATGCCCTGTAAGACAAATATCTCGCCACGGGTGCCTGAATCCCTCCCCTGAGTCAGAGATCTGATTCGGATGGATCGGCCAAGTAGGGACTGTCACGGGCAACGAGAGTTCTAAAACCAAGCTCAGTTGGCCAGAGGTGCAACAAGAAGCAGCCCGTGCTCGTCCTCCCTAGCCTAGTGTCAGTGCATTAGTCCCGTAAGGAGCCAGAGACAGGAAGAATAAGTAGGCAATGGACATTCAGACTCATTCGGCTGAAGCGCGACAGCACCTCGTCCCTCTGCTTGATCAACTGGCAAGCCAGTCATCCAGATAGTCCAGGATACGGAGGCCCGCCCAATTTATCGGGGCGAGAGCAACCCGGGCAACCTTAAAAAAGGTGCGTGGGGAGAGGGCAAAGCCAAAGGTCTATTGTGCCAAACCAATCCCCAGGATGAACGCATGGTAGAATGCTACGGACCATCGACATTCTCGAATTGAAGCTTGACCAGGCCTCGATTCTGATGTCTCAGGTCCAGTATTGCTCGCAACCTGCCTGATTTCTTTGGGTACCAGATAGTAAAGGTTGTAAAGGTTTCTGCTTCGGCTGGAGGGACCGGCTCAACTGCACCTTTCTCCAAAAGGGCAGCGATCTCCTCTCGCAGGAATGAGGAGCCTGTCCATGGGGCACAGTCTCTACCACGCCTCGAAACTTGGGGGGTTTCACGAACTGAATCGTGTAACCCTGCCGGGTTGTCACCCCCGTAAGCTTCCGCCAGGCTCCCAGGTATGATGACAGGGGTCCTAAGTCAGACGTGCCGATGTTTACCCTAGTGGGGCTGCACAGATGCGGACTTGGTGGCGGAATCACCAGGGACGAGTCCTGGGGAATGGTCAGAAAAATGGAAGGGGTGTGAACACCTATGCTTACTGCCATTGCCAGCGGAGCTTGCGCCCATGTCGACAGATGGGCCTGCAAGTCCACTATTTTCGGGAAGGACATGGAATCTCTCTTGACACAGCAGCGAGGTGAGTGTGGTGGTCTCCCCCCACTCCAAAGGGAGTTGGGCCAATGGACAGACCCTGAGAGATCTCACGTCTTCCTGAGTCACCAACCTCAGTGGCACGTCTTCCTGGAAGAAGCCCTCGACTGTTTCTGAGAACCCACTGAGGTTCTCGTGCAGGGGCCCTTTTCGGGCTCTCGGCCAAAGATTTGGACCAGGACGGAGGGTGCTCTCTTTGGTTTCAAACAGGCGGAGAGGGTTCTAAACCAAGCAAAACGGAGCCATAGCTCGCCCAGGCCCTCCGCCTGCTTCCTGATCATGGAGATCTTCGACAAAAAAAAATCATCCACGGTGACACCAAAGAAGCCCACATGGGGGACCACAAAAGTTTTACTGGACCACAAAAATTGGCTGCCACCACGCTAGTACTACACAGTGGACCCATTTTAAGGGTGCCATGTATGTTGCATGCAGCAGCTTACCCCAAAAACTTTGGCTGACAAAAACTTATACAAGGGAAGGGAAGCTCGAGCGAAACTGCCAGGCAGCAGAGCCGCAGAGGTAGGAACCACTATAGTCTGAAACCCTTAGCTGCTGCAACAGCCAGCATGATGAAGGGGGAGGAGCTACAACTCTTGACACAAATGAGAGCCTGCAATTATTCTGAGCTCCTTGTGCATATCGTCAAAGAAATGCTGTGCCCCTTCCAATGCTGTGAGGGATAGCAGATCGCTAACAGAGTCACACGAAGCACCAGTGATAATGCCAGAGCACTAGCTGATACAGCCCAGACTGAATGGGGGTAGTGCGAGGGATTGCCTGACGCCGTTCACACAAACATCATGCGAAGCTTCAGAGAAACTAGACGGCCACAGACTATGCTATGCTCGAAATAGGATCTCCTATGCTTCACGTGTGCTACAGCAGAGGATTTGCAAAGCAAACGCTAACACCGCACAAGGAGCAACGCAGGCGTGTTTGAACACAAACAGTCTACGCGCTTCCCATGACCGTCTTTCAGTGATGAAAACTCTCACGGCCAGGAGTAGTGCATGTTTTGCTCATCATGTCATGAAAAACGGAACGTGAAATGTTGTGAAAAACGTGAAAAAGATGACGAAACTCCTAAATATTTCATAACTCAAAGCATTTGTATCTTGGGGTAAAACTGTATTTTGAAACCTTGTGTACATTGATTGACTACATATACCTGGTTAATTGAAAACATTTGTTATTCTTTGATAGATTTATTTACATTTCAGTCACAGATTTTCAGTGTTCTGGTAGTCAGTGGGTGCAGAGAAACAAAGAGTTATTTGGGTGTATAATGAAGACTTGTATTGGGTGGAAATCATTCTGCTGCCAGAATTATGGGGCTGATCGTCCCGGTATGGCTTCACTCTGCCGGCCGTGTGATGCACACTTACCACATGCACATGATTGGAGGCTCTTGTTTCTACACGTCCCAAGGGTGCTCTGCAGGGTCAAGGCCTAGAGACTGAGGAGAGTGTTTCGAGTGTCAGACTTAGTGAAGTGAACGCACTGTCATGTTCAGAAACCAGTTTGAGGTGATTTGAGCTTCCTGACATGGCTGTGCACATCACAAGGTCAATAAACTCTGGGATAGCATGATGGGATACAATACTCATGTGACTTGTGGCGTTAAATCAATGACTGGCTGGTACACATGCTAGCATCAATAAAACTCTTAACTATTATACTATTAGCAATGAGTGCTCACAAAAGCAAGGAAGGGATCTGGAAAGATATACATTTTGCAAATGAAATTAAATCTTTACATTTAAATTAAAGTCTTTAACATTTGTTCAATCAGTTTCCACATTTTCAAACTTACCGAACCTGGGAGGGTGGTACCAAATTTATAACGGGCAAATTGATTTGCGAGTGTAGGTGACTAGCAGTCAGTCGCTCTATAAGAGGAGCGCTTGCCCTACACTCATTCTGCTTTCTTTCTCAGAGCGAATGGTGGTACAATACTCTGAATTCGACGCTTATTCTCAGCTGAAATATCAGAGATTGCTTACCTCAGCGCAAGGTGTAGCTGTGCTAGATAGCGAAGCCACCAAACCGCGGCAGCTCTGATTCACAGCAAGAGATTTCCAGTATTCCAGTTTTGTTCTGAATCGTACATTTTTCATGGCGATGGGCAAAATCTGCAACACTCCAGGCTGCGATGGGTCTCGTCGGAAGACGGTCACGAGAAATGCGCGGAGTGTTTGGTCTCAAATATACCTGCACTGCTCTCGTGAAGCGAGAATACAAGTGTTTGCACTGCAACGTTCTGCCTTGCCGCACACTGAGGTACAGGAGGTCCTTTTCGAGGAAGAAGACACCAAAGCTTCGGCTCTGGTGCTCTTATGAATCGAAGAAGTTCCTTCGAGGCCTTAGCTGACAGCGCGGGGCTAGTGATGCCAGGCGATCCCTTGCGTCATCCCCATGCATCAGGCGTGCTTTTTATCTGATCTGCGGGTGAATCGAGCGATGCCCGGCATTGCGCGGCTTCTCGTAAGATCCTATAGACAATCTGCTCCCATCGCAGCATTGCAAGGGGCGCCACCTTCTGTGTCTCTGCGTTCGGGTCTGCCGCCCTCGGGGGCCGCAGCTGAATCAGAGCCAGAAGTCACGGTGATGCTCTCAAAACCACCGCAGCAATTTGACTCGGGGGTGCCTCTGTCCCTGATTCAGCGCCGTCGCTCTGGGATGATTGGCTTTTGCCAAGCGCCGGGATTATTCCCCTGTGCTTTCTTCTTGGAGATGCATGAAGAGCTCACTAAATTCTGGCAGGCTCCCCTGTCTGCGAGTGCTAGAAGCTCCTCCCCCTTCATCACTCTGGCCCTTGCAGCAGCTAGGGGGATACACTGTGTTTCCACAAGTGGAGCAGCTGTCGCGGCACATCCACCCCAACGATGCTGCTGCTTGTCGGGCTTGTCAGGGTGCCCCTTCCAAAGCCAAGAATTTTTTTTGTCAGCCCTGAGGACGGAAGCTTATTCGGCTGCGGGTCAAGCTGCTGCAGCTTATATGGCACAACGACTTATATGGCCAAAGTCCTCTGTGACCTGTACCAGGGTGATGGCAGCCAACAGTCTGTTCAAGACTTACACTTGCATCTTGCACTTGCATCTTGCACGGATTTCGCCCTTTGGGTTATGGCGCACAATGTCCACAATGTGGTCCAGGAATTCCATCTGCGGTTTATGATGTCCAAGGACCGTAAGAGGTGCCTGGACTCTCTTTTCCCAGATGGCCTCTTTGGCACTGCCGTGGAGACCCTGCACCGAAGGTCTCCACGATCAGGAAGCAGGCGAAGGGTCTGGGCGACTTTTGGTCTCGCGCTGTGAATAGCGTGGTTCCGAAGTGCTCGGTTGGAACCCTCTCCACCTGTTGGCTGCCAGAGAGAGAGAGCACCCTGTGCCACAGTCCAAGTGTCTGGCCAGGAGCCCGAGGAAGACCGTGCAGGGTGGCGGAAGCTGCAGTCAACCTTAGTAGGTTCTTGGAAGCAGACGAGGGCTTCTTTTCATAAGAAGTGCCCCTGAAGCTGACAACTCAGGAAGGTGCAAGATCTTTCAGGTCTTTCCATCGACCGGACTTGCCCTGGAGGGAGGGGAGGCCACCACACGCACCTCGCTGCCTTCCCATGGGATGCTGGCACCCTACGTGCCAAAGAAAGATCTCCAGGCCCTGTCCGCAGATGAAACCTGCCTGGAATCTATCTCCCTGGACTCCCTCGTAACTATCAGGCCCAGGCCCGGATTCATCCCCAAGGTCCCATCCATCCCCTTCAAGGGGTACGCTGTGTCCAAGTCACGGCTAGCTTGTTGGATTATGGAGGCTATCCAGCTGGCTTACCAGGCGAGAGATGTACTTCGCCGCCTCGTGGACTTTGGCCAAACATATGTAGAGCTGCGGGCTAGTCGACGCCCCATACCTTCATCAGGCACTGCTGCGCCTAAAAGGAGGGAACGCAGATGTTCCCCTGCCATGCATTGGTCAAGTCGCTGATCTGAGGTGCCGAGAAGTAAGTGGATTCGGCTCCTCAGAAGAAGCAGAATGAGTGTAGGGCAAACGCTCCTCCTTTTCTTTTTTTTTTGTTTTTGTGAGGACAGGCGCCCCACTCCTGCAAGAGAAGGTACAGATGATTCAGAGGTACCAGCTTTACTTTATCTTTGTTGAAAATGATCTCCTCTCAAAGGAATGATACTCCTGTCCAAGGGACAGGGGTGTGAACCAAGTCTTGAAACTTGGGGTCTTGTGCACAAACTGAATCAATTAGACCTGCCGGATTGCTTGGATGACCCACTGAGAGGCCCTGCTAAGCTTCCACCAGGCTTGACCTCCAGCCGAATAAGCTTTCGCCATCAGGGCTTTGGAAGGGACACTCGGGTGAGAGTGCAAGCCAACAGCACTTTTGGGACAACTCTATTCACCTGGACACCACACAGTTTGCATATCTGGGTCGCAGCAAGGGTTTGCCTGTCGATCAAAAGTGAGCTTGACAGAAGCTTTTCAGGGCCTCTCAGTGGTCATCCGGAAAAACCGGCAAGCCTACACAACCCGTTCCTGCTGTAGCTTGATTCATCCCCATGTCCCCCGGACAGGAGGCTCACTTCGGCGAAAGGATATTGCTGCTCTTTTTATAAAGGAGTAGTCGAACCATTTCCTCTAGCCGATATGGGTTGCTAGAGCAATTGCGGGTTGCAACCAATTTGACCAATTTTTGAATCTGGGATTTCTAACTTGTTACCTGGCCTAGTTTCTGATACACTTTCTTCTACCATGTGTTCATCCTAGAGATTGCACCATAGACCTGAAGGACACATTCTTCATTTGGATGGAGCTGGATTCAGAGAACATGCCAATTTAATAGAACATGTCCGAGCCTTGGTACTACTCCAAAAATGGCCTCTTCCAGACAAGTGGTCAATCTGAAACACTTCAGAGGCTCCTGGAGATTATGAACTGTCTCAGCCTCAGAAATACTACTCTGGCTCCTGCATATGAGACCACTCAGCTTGGCTTTGTTCTTGAGTCCCAAATTGGTAATGGCATTGTGTTTGACATTGTCTGTTTCTGACAGCCTATTCTCACCTGATCATGAGGATCTGTGTCCTCTCAGATGCCTCCATGACGAGATGGGCACCAATTACTACCATAAGACATAAGATTGGATTTGTTCAAATTTAAAAAAATAACAAATGAAGCAATATGTCATTGAATTCAAGAGCATGAGCAGTAATAGAGCAATATTATATAATGTCAATTACAAAAATGACGGTATATACTGTAAGCATTGTTATAAAGCTGGGAATATACTCTGTATATAAAAACTTTACTTACTGGAGGTACCGCTTGGAGGCTGGAGGTTCAAAAGGGCTGACAGCCTGGTCCACTGGTGGAATAACTGAGTTTCCCTTAGCTGCCCTGTCAACCAGAGTTCCCCTAGCAGACAGGCAAGCCTCCTTATGCACCACAGGAAAGAAAGGCTCTGGAGGTGAGCCCAAACGCTCTAAACTTTTCTCGTGACCATCTTTCGATAAGATAAATCCAGGATTACTACAGACTTTGTCTATCACGTTGTGGAAAATGGACAGAATGGGAGACAAAAGTATAAACAAACACACTGAAACAGGCTTCTGAAAAGATCATTGGTGCTGCAGTGTGCTGGCTTTGTTATCTGGGACTCACGAAGCTACACTGGAGTGTAGGCAAAGTAAGGCAAACATGTAAAACTCATCAGCTTTAGCGTCAAAGTTTGAGACACACAGTTCGCCCTGCACTGGTCCTCGTCTTTGTCCAATATTTTGCAATATATGTGTTAAATAATTTTTATGTGTTCACAGACTGAATATTGAAAACGACATGAAACGTGTGACACAAACACAACACTGAGACTGATGCTGTGCACTGATTGTGTTTAGAGACTTTAAAATGTGACAAGTGCTTGGACAAACGCTTGTTAGCGACTGAAAAAACTGTAAATATAATGCAAGCAACTGTTTTTCATGGAAAGGCCTCAGAGGCTCCGAGCGCATGAGGCCCCTGCTCTGATTTTTCAAGGTCATTACATGAAGGCAGATTAAAGGAGAAAAAGCGCAGACCCCTCAGGGCTCATGAATCCAACACAAACCCCATTAAAGCATGGGACTCTTGTCCTTCAATTAAGATGATTTAGAGAGTTTGTATCCACTGCTCTCTGGTCGCTGTGGCTTTCCTTTCACATGTTTTCAGGCAAAATTTTACATTTTAAAACAAAATCTTTTTTTAAACCACACAAAATTATACACGAGTATAAAAGCTGCACAGTGAAATTAAGTAAGTGGACTCTACTCACATGTAAGTAGTTGATTGATCGTATATGTGCTCTAGCGATGCGTTCACATTCGACACTTTGTGTTTAAGCGCTTTTCAGTAGAACTTTAAACATTTCAAAATTTAATGTCCTTAAAATGTAACAATTTGAACATTTTTCATATTTAAACTAAACAGAAACAAATTTCAAAGCCTAATAATTTACTACTGTGTTTGTTCAATTATTACAATTCAGATATAACTGTAAATGTGACATTTTTATAATAACATTTATAAAACTCAATAATTGTACTGCATCGCTAATATAAACTTTTTACAATATTTTTAGTTGAAGATTCTAAAGAAAATTATATATTCATATTTTTTGGAAAAACTAATCCCAATAAATGTGTTTATTAACTGGTCACTGCACAGTCCAACCCTGCCCCCGCCCCGCTCCCAGCCCTGCTGCACTGGCGACCAGTGAACTGAACCATCACCGCTGACTGTGTTCAGCGGGGCTCACCTTTATGAGGTCAGTTCATTTATTTGTGGAGATGAAGCGTCTCTTTCAGGAACAGACTTCAGCTCTAACATCTGCCATTTGCAGGTTTTTTTTAGTTGCACACACACTAAAATTTTAACTTTCCCACAATTAACAAAAATTCACTCTCAAAGAGCAAAACACTGGCGTAGATTTGCACAACTGTCACAACTACACACAGTGATTTGTAAAATACTAAACACACTTGTATGCATATATAATGATGTCATTTCCTTTGCAATTTCTGATCAAAACCTTTCAAATATACTCAGGCACATTCACCAATCGTTTAAGCACAGCCACCGGGTGTGAACACAGTCATTACTAATAGATACAGATCCAGCTAGATGAAGATATGTTCAGATTTATTTTTATTGTTTCTTTGCTTATTTATTTATTTATTTATGATTACGTATTTAAAAAAAACTGGAGAGTGTGGTATGAATGTTTTGTGGAAATGTCCAGTATTTAATTGATTGAATATGAAAAGAAATACATACTTTCAGTAGTCTGCACAATTGCTGTCATGTTGGTGAATGTATTTTTACACTTATGCTGGTTGTGTTTTGGATTAAAAGTCATTTTTTGCAAATTTCTGAGGTGTTGTGTTACTTGATGTATAGTGTTATGCTAATTGCGTGAAGGTTTAAAGTTATTTTAAGTTAGCAAAAGCATTCCCACAAGCCAAAACCAAGCGGTAAATGGTAAGTGTTTTCATTCGCTGCTGTGTTTGATGTTTGGACTCTGCCTTTAAGAGTAGCACCCCACTCCTGAGAGAGAGAGAGAGAGAGGGGGGGGGGGATGCTGATGCTGATACTGGGATGCCAAGCGCTCAGTGCAGCGGTGGAAGATGCGCGTGCTCGCTGACTGCTGGACGCTGCGCGCTCCCGAAGATCCGCGATGTTGCTCTGAGTTCGAGTCCAGCTAACCGCCCTCATCTCGAGCCATTCCCGCGCTCCGCTTCCGCGCCTTTTTTCTTTTTTTACTTTCTTTTTCATTCTTCTTTTTCTGTTTTTTTTTTATGATCGCCTTTGGCCTAACTGTCCGCGATGCTTAATTCGTAAGTGGATTTACGGTGAGCTCCACCTGTGCGCAGCGGCTTCTGACTCAGCAGCAGCAGCAGCGCCGGAGACCCCCAGCATCAGCCCCTCCGCGCCGCACACACTGACGGACGCACACTCTGTCTCTGAGGCTGCAGCAGCGCAACGGCTCGAGCTCGAGGAAAAGTGTGCGCGCCGGCCAAAGACCGATCTGAGCGTGGAGATCGAAAGAGCGGGGCATGTGGATATTGGCCATCATCTTTTTCCAGTGCATTTTGAATGGTGAGCTTTTCAGAGTTCTTTTATCCCTTTTACACGAAAAAACGCTCCTTAAAGGCAAAAACAGGCAGTGCAAGCGCTCTTTATCCCAAACAACTGCTCGGTTTCTGTTCATTAATTTGATCAAGTTAATTAAGAAGAAAACTGCGCGGAATACACTGTTTAATCCATCATATAAATCGTTTTTTAATTGGTCACTTGATTATATTCTTCGGGACATGGATCATTATGCAAATCTCCGCCACTGCATGTAAAAAAAACAAAACGCGATTTCCATCACCGATGCGATCCTAAATGTTGGGTTCAATGATTAGTGGCTTCATTACATTTTACAGCTCGTAAATAAAAGCCACCAACATGCAAATATCCTCAAGTGCGCGTCAGAAATGGGAATCGGAGCATCTCTAGTTCTTTTCAGATGTGCTTGCAAATCAATTTCATCATATGAATTAATTTTCTCAACATTTCAAATGCTCGCTTCTATTATTATTATTTTATTATTATTTTATTATTATTTTATTATTATTATTATTATTATTATTATTATGCAAATGTAATTAAGTGCATGTAAAAGTGCATGACGCATTACCTCGGTTTCAACTCTTCGCTCATTAGTTGTCTTCTTCAATGTGTTTTTAAATGTTTTCCATTTAGATCATTTTATTATGCATGCATTTTCACTAATTAAAGCGTGATGCACAGGTGCTTTATCATTTGCGTTCATGTGTGTTTGTTGCATTTCATGAAACAGTTTTGATGATTACACGATCCTCAATCGAATGGCAAAAAAAAAGTGTTGTGTGCAGATTTTGTTTGCATCATGACCTTGTTTGTGTCTTAAATTAAATGTTGAAAATATATATATTTATTTAGAAATGCTGTTGGTCACTTGCCACTAAGCGTTTGATCAATTTAAAAACCATTGAAAAATCAGCCAAAAAATCAAACAAACAAATGAAATGAAAAAAAATAAAAGCTGTTGTGTTGCAGCAGAGTGACACCGCCACCGCCGCCGCCATGTTTCCAGTGCATCGCTGAAGCACTGAATAAAAACACAGATGCTCAACACTCTCCCCCTGACCTTTTCTTCAAAACATTTATGCAGACATTTCCCCACTGTGTGGGCGTCCCAATCACATTGCCCTCTGAAAAAATCTAAAAGCGTGCAGCAATAAAGTGTGACCAGGCTTGGCGTGTGGTGATGCTTGAAAATGGAGTGGTGAGGGTGCTAGTTGCTGGGGCTCAAGCAGGAAGGGTGTGTTTTACTCGAAAGAAAAGAGGGAGCGGGGGTCTTTGGGAGAAGACGGCGACGTTTGGTCAATTTTAATAGCGGAGTCCTTTTCGCCGACCAGTGCTAGGAGCTTGATGGAGCGCCATTTTGTTGCATTGGGAGACAGTTTGATCAGGGTTCCGCAGGGCTGGGATGAAGCCTGACGCACTGGTTTAAGCTCGAGTAATGGTGCATGGATGGGATTGATTCTTTGTTGTGGTTTGGCCTGATTGAGTGCCGTGCGTCTGCTGAACTGTGCTCAAATGAGCAGCTCTGAAAGCGTTTGAAGCGTTTCGCTCGCAATCAATGTTCCTCCATTTGTGGCTCTCCATTGATCAGAGTCTGGTGGAGGGTGCACCTCTCTCTTTCGCTCTCCGAGGCCAGAGGATGTGCATTTGTATGTATGAGCTCAAGCCAATCATGAAAGCCTGGCTCTGTCTGTGTTCGAGCTGCTTCAGGTTTTAAGACATGGAAGTCAGAATGAGTATCAGTACAATTTCTAACCGTTCGTGACCCTTTTTCTGGCTTTTCAAGTTCACTGTATTTTCGTAGTGAATTAGATGATCATCCAATCGGAGAAGTGAAAGAGATTGAAAGGAATAAAATAATGTTTTGTTTGGCTTCCTTCAGAGAACAAGGGTTCGAAAGAGACAGAAAGAGAGAGGCTTTCATCATTCTCGCTCGCTCGCTCGCTCACCACACACAGCCCAGTTGTGCGCTGGTCTCCATGGAAACTCCTGGGCTGCGGGTGGATGCTGTGGCCTTGAGCTTCCTGTGCAGGTGACCCCGGAAGTGTTTCCTTGGCGACTGGGCTTCTGCGAGGCCGGTCTTTGAGATGTTTGATGTGGAACAGAAAGATAAACAAGCTCCCGTTTAGAGACCGTTAAGATATCAAATAAAGTAAACATGGAACACTAGGTTTCTATGAACAATGAGAAGCACAATAAAGTTTTAATGAAATTGACACAGCGCTTTGTTTCAGTAGCACGCGTGTTACCCTTGACTCTCAAGAGCCTTCGCTCTACTCAACCATTTAACAGCTTTAGGCAGGTGTCGGAAATAGAAATAAGGATTGTTTCCTTTGGTAAATTTGCTCAACACGAACAAGAGAAAATCTAAATGAAATCTACAAACCAGCATCATTTCTTCAAGCTGTACCTCCACAAACTTTTATGGGATCAGAGTCGTGTGTATAAACCAGTGTTTCTCAAACGTCCGACAGAATAGTGACCAACCCTGATTTCTCTCTCCTAAACCTTGTATGACTGCCCTAATGACAGGTCTTGTATTTTCAAGGGTTCTCCCTTCTTTTCACAACTAGATGGCACAAACATGGGGTCGTAAACAGATGACATTTTATCGAAGTTAAATATGAATGTCATATGCGTCATAACTCTGGTAATTTTCATTTAAAACACAAAATATTAAAACGAATAACATTTGTGAAACCTACACGTTATATTTGAAGTAAAAAATAAACAAGAAGTGGGTTGTGTCCTTCGTGGTTAATTCAGAACAGACGGCGTGATGGCCACATGCTCCGGTATTCGTCTCCTTTTTTTTAACTGGAATCGGAGAAACTGGAGGACGTCACAACAGTAGAGTTTAGAATTTTAAATGAATGAATTGATTACAGATTTAGAATGAATTAAATCCCGTTGACCCCATAGTTCGAGAAACACTGGTATGAGCCAACAATTCTACCATACAGCTGCTATGATCATCCGTGTGAAACCCAGTCATGAACTGAAACAGAAACGAGATGAGGTTAAGAAAGAAAATATCTTGTCATGGCAACATTGAACATAGCAACAAGACACAAGGTAGTTTTACTGCATCATCAAGGTTTCTCCCAGACCAATAGTTCAAAGTAGACTGTGTTTCAAGATTCTCTTGAAGCGAGCAGCACTAATTACCCATCAATAAAAATTTCCAGACCCAGCAGCACCAACTTACTGTCTGGAGAAGTGTGGAATGCACAAAACAGGGGCTCTGGACTGATGAGTCGAATTGCGAAATACTTGGCTGTAGCAGGAGGCAGCTTGTTTGTTGAAAGGCTAGAGAGTGACGTATGCCTGCAGGCAACCGTGAAGCATGGTGGGGGTTCCTTGATTGTTTGAGGGCTGCATTTGATCAGGAATGTTGTTGTTTTCATTGCTGAGAAATACGATCGGGATGTGCTTGATGTAGTCTGCAGCAGGACAAAGAGCCCTCCCTCATCCATCATTGCTGGAGGTGAGCCTCATCGAGTGCGCCTGGGGTTCCACGAAGAGACAGAGGGATGTGAGAAAGATCTGGGGTTTGTTCTGAAAGATGTTTGGAACAAGATCCAGAGTTCCTGCAGAAATTGTGTTGTCACGTTATATTCTATCCCTGTTGCCAGTGTTCCTGTATCTGACCCCTTCGTTACGAAATTGCGGTTTCCTACATCGGGCAATAGTTTAATTCAATGTGTTGAACGTGGAGCAGAGTTTTTTAAGCGGCAGATATGGTTTCACACTGGGCTCTCAGCAGTGAAATGTGTTTGCATGTGAAATCACTCTGAAAGGCTCTCTTGATGCTGAAGAGCTCTCCAGAGCTTTTGCATATTAACACAGGGATGTAATTGGAGCAGCAGAAGCATCCTCAAGCGCACACAGGGGAAGAGTTGCTGGCGTGTTGTTTTTGTAAACCGATGCTTGGGGGACAAGCCTGACGCGTTGCGTGGACAAACTGATGGATGCGTGTAAACAGCGCAGAGAGGAATCATTTGGTCGGAAGGCACTGCAAACAGACTGAAGCTTTAGACTGGTCTGCAGGAAACAAGGCTGGGAATTCTGGATTCAGACGATCTGCATTGAGATCAGATTGTTAGTAAATGGCAAGGGGGATTAATCTACGTCTGCTCATTTTTATGATTATTTTCAGGGGATCATGGACTGGAATCACCACCATGAAGGTCAAAAAAAGTTAATTACATTGTTTTGAAGAAACGGATTCTCTGCACGTCAAGATTTTTATGTCGCTCCCTGTCCTTCAGTCTGTACTGAAATGTGCAAGCATGGCTACCAAAAGGCAGAAAGTTAGAATGGCGTGTACGGCACAGATCTGGGAGAATGAGGGGTGCACAGGTGATTTATGACAATAACAAACTCAAACACGGTGTAGGAAAGCAGAATCCTAAACAGGATAACAAATCAACAGAAATCCGTCTGGTGAGCATGCGACCCAGTAATTTACCAACTCACTGTAAAAAAAATACAAATACAAAGTTATTTCCGGATTTGAATGTTTAGATTCTCTCATGGTGGAAAATTCTAGATTCTACATGATTTCTAAGAGGCAGAACTTGCTAATTCTTATCATGTATAAACTGTTTTCAGTATGTTTGCAGCAGCCACTGCAGCTAAATGCAACAAGCAGCTTGATGCAGTCTCTCTTTCTCTCTCTCTCTCTCTCTCTCTCTCAGTCGGGGCAATCAGAGCAGTGTTTTGCATAATGTGATTTAGATGATCTTCTAAACTAACGGATCTGAGCTCGTGCAGAGCGGCTGATCACTGTTCATATTCTCCATCAGTGACACACATCGTCAATCAGCAGGACCTTTGGCAGACCAATGCTGTTTATTTCCTGCTCTGGTGACGGCCAGAAAAAAGCCTTTACTGCATCCTTCTGATCATTCAGGAGAGGAGTTCAGAGCCTTGCTCTCGCCTCATGTGGATATAGGGGTTTGAGTCTGGCCTAGGATTCTCTAAGGAAGTTGGTTATCAATTAATCAACTTTACCCAGGAGCCATTCAAATAGTTGTTAAGGAAACACAAGCTCGGCCATCTATAACCGTGACCTTTATGTGACACATGCTTTAAATCATGTACGACTGAAAGGATCAGGGTACAATCAAACCGAGTCAACCATAAGTTCATTATTAGAACTGTACACTCGATGTGCCGTCACACGTCTGGTGTTGGTCGCTTTCACCAAATGCATGGGTGTAATGTAAGTGTTGGGCATGTTTGTATTTTGGGTTTCTGTGGCGATTGAATTGCTTCTCTGCTTGATGAGAGGCACTCAGACAAGTGCTGGATTAATCGATGGAGTAATCAGTAGCACAGAAATAATCAATAGCTTCGGCCCTGCACTGAACCTAAACGGATCAACCGTTAAACTCATCTAAAGTGAATTTACTACGGTCAACTCTTTTCCTCTTCTTGTTTCTCTTTTAAAAAGAATATAATCATTCTTTTCAAAGATGATTATGATTATTAAAATGTGAGAAAAACACATTTCAAAGTAAAGCAAAGCTTTGGGATTGAACCCGCTTTGATTGTGTTTGTTAACATCTGTCATGGGATGTTTCAAGGGAAGTAGGACACGGATGAGCGATCTCCTGAACTTCTGCAACTGCTCTTTGTTGTCTGGCATCATTGACCAGCTTGCTCTGAGCTTTGTGCTTTGAGCATCTCGCCAGCGTCTCGAATATGTGAAGTTTTGACTCCCTGTCAATTTTCCACCTCGTTTCCAAATACTTGGCTACCAAAGATCTTGTGCCTATTTGCATATTCCCCTGCAGTCTCCGCTCTAGTTCTGGTTCTTCACTGTGGAATCATGTACTGCACGAGATTACCGATGGTAAGAGTACAGAGTAAAACACACATACAAATGTTTATTTTCCAACCTATAGATTATTCTAAAGACCATATAACAGTTATGATGGGTGGTTAACAGAATTCACACAGTTTGGTTTTTAACGCTAGCCTTGAGAAATATAATGTTTCGTTTGTCCCAGGCCTTTCGTTATTGCACAAAAGAAGAAAAAAGATTCTCTGTTTGAGACATGCAGAACAGAAACATGTGTGCAGCAGCGTATGCAAGAGTCTGGCTGTGTAGAAGCTCCGCTGCATGTTTCATTGCGGGGGATTTTATCTCCGGGGCACAGTGTGTGTTGAAAGGCGCTCTGGCCTCAGGTTTGAGTGAGTAAGCTTCACCGGCGGTCTATTCTCCCCTGCGGGGGTCTCTGGCCTCGGGTCTCTTCTGTTTCCTCTGATTCTCTATCGGCTTGTCCCCAGAAGTGATTATGCTAATTGCTGTTTGATCAGATGATTAAATTATAATTCGATTAATCCTGAGCACTAACTGCTTTGAATACATTTACATCTGCTTGGCTGCACCGGGATTTCAGAGCGAGAAAAGACAACCTGGAAATATTAGCATGTTTATGAGACAAACTGAGACATTAGCAAAAATGAAAAAGACTAGGGATGCATGCCAGGGTCTGGAGCCCATACACACTGCCTACAGAAGCAATTATTGCGCCGGCTGCGAGGAAAAGATTATTGCTCTGTCGGCACCACTACATTTTACTTGCGGTGCAGAACCGAAGAGCTGCTGTAGTTTGAACAACGAATTTGAAACAAACTTCTATATTTCTGTTTAGAACATTTTTGGGGGGTTTGATAAACAAAATTCTAAACAAACTTTATATTTTTTAATACAAAATAAAGTTTATCATTACCAATAACCAACTGAAAGCATTACAATATTTCTTAGATTTCTTTAAATCACAAGAAATGTAAAATGGTAAAATGTTAACTGTCTAAAACGTCGCTGAGGGATAAAGATATCTGCCACAAAAATATGTGTCAATGTACATGACAATGTCAATGTCTGCTCTTTTTGGAATGTTTTGTTTAAAAAGTAAATAGATCATTTAAGAAATAAAATGCAAAAAAAGGTGAAAAACAATCAACAAGAAATAGAAAAATGACACTGAATTTATTTTAAGACGGCACATAGGGATTACATCGCCAGATGATGACAACCGACCTCCTGTGGAAAATACACCTTGGTCTTAAAACATCATACTGCTACAGCCATTGAGCATGTGCTTTTCACCATTATGGTGTGTGTGTGTGTGTGTGTGTGTGTGTGTGTGTGTGTGTGTGTGTGTGCGTGTGTGTGTGCGTGTGTGTGTTTGTGATACACCTGCATACAGAATAAAAGCTACAGTGGTATGTAAAGGTTTGGGCGCCTCAGTAAATCATTGGTTGTCTGGAAAAGAATTTTCAGTTAAATTTATCAAACAATGGTATTTGAGAACTGAAATTAAATGCACATCATTTATGGAAGATATCCAATCATTCTTAATCCAAATTAGGTATGTTGCATAAATGTAGGCACCCTTTGTCTTTTAATAGATTGCAATGCCTTTAGCACTAACTATCAGAACTTGAAATTGTTTGGATTCCTCTGTGTAGAGGTCAAAGGTCAATGAGATTACCGAAAATATTTAAAGGAGGCCAATTCTAAGTGTTTCTCCTCTTTGCCTAAACATGCCGGAGAGCGGAGATGCCGGGTCAGTATGTGAAGCAAAAAAAGTAAAGGGACAAAGGAGTACAAGAGAAACACACTTATTTCCAAACAGGAAAAACAAAAAATAAATGCGAAGCGCGGATCACTCTCATAAAGATTTACCCCTGTGTGCCGTTATACTGGTAAAAACATGACCTTCTTTCATTCACCCATATTCCCTTTGGGGTCACGGTGCCTATCTCTAGCACACATCGGGCAAGAGGCGGGGGTACACCCTGCACAGGTCTCCAGGTCACACCTAAGGGGAATTTAGATTATTCACTTAACCGCATGTTTTTGGAAACCCACGCAAGCACGTCCTTCCAGGAAGGTGACCGGCGAGCCTCGAACTGGCAAGCTTCTAACTGGGATGTAACACCCGCAATAAACAAGGGATAACTGTATAAAGCCTTCCCAGTGAACCACATGCACCAGTGATGAACCATCTTTATATTTCTGTGTTAACAATACATCTGAACTCGTGATAACTTAAAAAAAGTGTAAACAATTGTGTGAAACTTAGGTTTATTGACAAATGTGGCATCAATGAGCTGGAGTGATCGGAATCTGTGCTTTCTAACAAGTTAAACTAGATTTACACTGAATTATTTGATCATTTTGGGTTACATCTCAACAATCAAACCACAAAACTTTATTTTTTTCTTTTCTTAAAATTGGGAAGCCCGACTCTCACCCCACACATGCATCTGACATCAACATTTCATCCCTGATCAGAGATGTGAGCTAAATTATTAGAAATGATTGTGTAAATCAAGCCGCAGAGAAACAAATGTTCATTCTTTCAAGCTTCGTTCATGACCAGCTCACCTAACTCTAAAAAATCCAAACACATTGCCTGAAGCACATTTAACTGGTCCAGAACCAACCAGAGGACTGCACTTGATGAAGTTGTGTGTAAAAGTGACCGGGAGGGCATCATGAGCGGAACCTAAAAGGAATCAAAGAAAATCGTGTGAATCTAGTGTAACCCTTAGATTCAGACATCAGCCGCAGAGCCAGTAATTAGTGTGGATAGGATGCGCTTGATCTGCTCTCAGCACTGGGATCACTTGCTCCGACATTATTCAGATCACATTCAAATAATTTCGCTTTAAAAGATGAGAAACCCCAGAAACGGGGGCTTTCCACTGGGAATGGGCCCCTCTCTGTATCAGGGGAGCTCTGGGGCTGTGTGTAATAACAATAACCCGCACACGGCTGGCCTGTGCTTAATATTCATGAGAGCAGATGCGCGCGGGTTTAATGGTGGAGCTCAGTGGCTGTAGCCCACGGCAGGGACCCGGTCTGATGCTCTCAGGCTCTGGTGAACTCTGCATACCGTCGCTTTAATTACAGGGAGCTGTAAGAGATTGGGCTCGGCGGCCGCAGAATACCTCGCTGATGTTCATAATAATATTAATAATAATAATAATAATAATAAGAGTGATGAGAAAGCAGGGAATGCCCTTGGTATGAAATGAATTTAACATGTGGTGAAATGGCAGGAAAGGCAGCTTTGAACTTGATTACGCTCACTATCTTCACCCGTCAGGCTTAAAATAACAATAAGCACTGATGGGAAATTGAGGGACGAAGAGAGGGGGAGTAATGTGTTTAAAGACCTTTGGCTGGGATGTGGGATGGGTAACGCTTAGCGGGCTAGGCGTACTGACTTACAGAAAAGTTCGAAATCGTGGAGCCCAGAGTGTGTGAAGTAAACACCATGTAAAATAATCAAGTGATTGTATTGAATTTGATTTCATAGAAAAGCAACAAAACATTTATCGGGGTGAGGGCAGGTGGGTATTTGAGAAAAGTCTTTTCTGGAGCTTCTAGTCGCGGAGTCGTTGAAGTTGCTTCTCAAAAGGCTCTGGAATTGGTGATGGTGGGAATGCTCGCCTGACCTAAACACAGAACAGATACCATTCACAATAACTCGTTTGAACATCGCAGATCTTTTTATAAAGTTAAAACCACACAAATTAATTAACATTCATTTTGTGTTAAGTCTCTTGATTTAGAAACATTTTGATGTGATTTCCACTAGGGGTGTAACAGTACGCTAAAATCGTATTCGGTTCGGTACAGTGTCTTTTAGAGCTCGGTTTGGTTAATTTTCGGTACAAAACAATAAGAACTTACATAATCTTTATTTTGAAAAGCTGCCAATACACAATAGATATCTTGCATGTTTTATAAATAAAAGTGACACATTTGGGTGATATTTTAAATAAATTGCACTCTTTATAAAGAAATACATAAAATAAAAAATTTTAAATAAAAAATTAAATACTGCAACTAGTTAGGACCTGAAAACTTTTAACACAAGCAACAGCTTCAGCTTATATATCAACCAAACTAACTATTCAAGTTTTAAGTTTTTGGCTAAAAAGATGAACCTATCCACATTTTCTGAAGAGAGCACAGATCTGGTTGCAGTGACAATATCTCCAGCAGTAGAAAATGTTAGATGTGTTGCCTGCCCGATCTTCATGGAACAATGTCGGCATACAACTTTAAATTTATCCACTCGTCTATCCCCGTTACGTATTTTAACAGAGAAGCCAAAGTGTTCCCAAACAGGAGAGTGTAGTGAGGTGGGAGGGTCTTCAAGCTTTGGCTTCTCTTTCACTGTTGCCATTTCTCACAGCTACCCGTGCAGCTCTACTGTGCGTCACTCAATAGCGTCCGTGCGGAAACACGCCTAGGAACAATGTTCCGCTGCGCTTAATATCGCGCTAATAATACATTTATATTATTTAATTAAAATAATATACCGAAATGGTACGCAAGTGTACCGAACCGAACAGGCCGCACCAAAACGGTTCAATACATCCCCGTGAACCGTTACACCCCTAATATCCACACATGCAGTAATAAAGACTCAAGCATCAACTATGTTCAGCCTCACACAAAGCGAAGCCCCTTGTGCATGAAAATAACTCAGAAAGAATAATATTACGTGAAATAAAATACCGCTCTCAACACGGGGTGTGACTTTAGATAATGTGCTTTTCAAAAAGGGTGATACACTAAACGGGCAAATTGATTTGCGAGTGAAGTTGATTAACAATCACGTTGATTAGCAATCAACTTCTCTATAAGAGCAGAGCGTAGCTCTACACTCATTCTGCTTACTTCCGAGGAGCCAAACCCACTTACCTCTACGGCACCTCAGATCAGTGACTTGAAGTACATGGCCAAGGGGCATCTACGTTCCCTCCTTCAGGGAATGCGGGCTACTAAAGTAACCTAGACGTTCTCTTTCAGTCGAGACGCAGACTGCGTCGATGTCTCGACAATGGGAACCCCCTTGCAAAGGGCCAATGACTAAGTCCATCCAGCCAGGCCGACTCTAAGCTGTGGAGGTTAGGTATTAGTCAGGCGCCTGGCCGGGAATGCCTTCTGCCCCTTAGCCCGGACATAGTCTATTGTGGGGTGAGTTGCGTTCTGTAGCGCAGGGCAACCAGAAGGAGTGTGCCACTGATGTGGAACAGGGGCACGCGGATGGTTGTATCGAGACCTAAAGAGGTCTTCCAGCAAGCGGAGAGTGTTCTGCCTGCTATAAAAGGGGGGCGGAATTGAAAAGCCACCGTTCCCACGCCCAGGTATGGGACGGGACGGAAACATGGTAATACAACTCACCTGAAGAGGGGCTTTGTATAGAATACATGGATTGGGCCACCCAAATAGGGGGGGTCCGCAAGTCCGGCCGAGTTCTGTGGGGATCAGGCCCAGCGGCAAAACCTTACTACAGAACCTAGCAGAGCTGACTGCTCCTCGTCAGTCAGAAGCAGAGTGGGTGGGAGGATAGGGTTCACCGATCCACCAATCGGGAGACGTGAAAAAAGGTTCCTTCGCACAGGACTAGGAACCTGCAGGCACTGCACATCATTGATGCGGGGGTCCTAGTGGTGCTTAGGCCCCGGAACAGAGCCCTCATTGGTATTGGAGTTGGTGATGAGGGAGTGGATGTTTGAACAAACCCATGGGGATGTGCATCCATGGGTATTACCCCAACTGTGCCTGATGAAGGTTTGGGGTGTTGACCAGCCCGCAGCTCGACATATGTCTGCGAGTGAGACCCCCTTGGCCAGTGCCCATGAGGCGGCGATGCCACGGGTGGAATGGGCCCTAAGCTTCGTTAGAAGGCAGGGTACATTACTCGCCTGGTAAGCCAGCTGGATATTCTCCACAATCCAATGTGCTATCCGCTGCTTCGACACAGCGTACCCCTTGTGCTGGCCGTGGTAGCATATGAGGAGCTGCTGGGAGTTATGAAACTCCCCGGTTCTGTCCAGGTATAGCCGAAAGGCACGCACTAGACAGAGTGTACCCTGGACTGGGTCTGCCTCCTCCCGGGGCAGGGCCTGTAGCGTCACCGTCTGGTCCCGGAAGGGCCACTGCCACTGCTCTGGTGCATGTTACAGAGGACTTTGGCCTGGTAGACCTGAAAAGTCGCCATGGTATGCAAAGCAGCTGCAGCTTGACCCGCAGCCGAATAAGCCTTCATCATCAAATCTGACGAGAACTTCTCGGCTTTGGAGGGGACACCTGGGCGCGATCACCAAGCGCAGCACTGTTCGGGCACAGGTGCACCTTGTGCCAGAGTAGGGAAGGGGGAGGAGCTACGGGCCCTCGCAGACAGGGGAGCCTGCCAGAATTTCATCAGCTCTTCATACACCTCTGGGAAGAAAGGTACTGGCGGCGGGCGGGGAGCCGCGTCCCGGCGCTTGCCGAAGTACCAGTCATCCAACCGCGATGGAGCCGATTCAGAGGGCGAAGGCACCTCTAAACTGATCGCCGCCGCGGCTTTAGAGAGCATCGCTGCAACTTCAGGTTCCGGTTAAGCCACGAACCCGAAAGATGGCAGTTCTAAGTCCGAAGACACCGAAGAAAGTGCCCCTTCCGATGCTGCAATGGATAGCAGATCGTCAACAGGATCATACGGGGAAATCGGTCTCAGATGACCCAGCCCGAGTAAGCGGAGCGCCAGAAGCTGAAGCCTCTGTGTCCCCTTCCTCGAAGAAGGATCTCCTGTACCTCAATGTGCAGTGCAAACACTCACGCCTCACGAGTGAAATGCAGGCGTGTTTGAAGCCCAAACACTCCACGCACCGCTCGTGACCGTCCTTTGACGAGATATAACCACCGCAGCCAGGAGAAATACAGATTTTGGCCATCGTCGGGAAAAACGGACATTTACAGGACAAAATCTGAAGACACTGACAGGCTCTAGCTGTGAATCAGAGGTGCCGCGATAAGATGGCGTAGCTATCTGGGCTAGAGGTAGGAGGCTAAGAGCAACCTTTGATATTTCAGCTTGTAAAGTGTTGAAATACAAAACAACCTCCACGACATTGACGCAGTCTGTGTCTCGACTGAAAGGTAACAATGGTTACTTGAAGTGCCTTGTGATGTTTTATGTGAAAGTGATTTTTTATTAACTGTTTTTACTCGTTTAGATGATGTGAATTATTGACTTTTATTCACTGTACTCGAAAAAGGATCCAAATTGAGAACAAACTACCATATTCATGCATCCCGGACATCTATTTGTATGTACAGTTGAATATTAATGCATTTTCAAAACATTTTCTGAAGCACTTGTTTTGTGAGACAGAGTGAGAAAGAGTGAGGGAGAGTGGGAGAGACAGAGTGAGGGAGACAAAGTGAGAGAGACTGAGTGAGAGAGAGAGAGAGTGAGAGAGACAGAGTGACGGGAGAGTGAGAGAGAAAGTGAGAGAGAGAAAGTGACAGAGAGAGTGAGAGTGGGACAGAGAGTGAAAGAGGGACAGAGAGTAAGGGAAAGTGAAAGAGTGAGTGAGAGAGACAGAGTAAGAGAGAGAGCGTGTGAGATTGAGAGAGTGGGACAGAGAGTAAAAGAGGGACAGAGAGTGAGGGAGAGTGAGAGTGAAAGAGTGAGTGAGAGAGTGGGACAGAGAGTGAGTGAGAGAGAGAGAGAGAGAGAGAGAGAGAGAGAGAGAGCAGAAAGAGATTCAATGCATTTATTGTTAAAAGTGTAGATCTCTGGATTCCTTCTCAGGAAGATCACCGGCGAGCCCACTCGTCAATGCTACCCACTGCGCCACCGTGCCACCCATTTTAAGGGAACCTAATTTCTTTGTAATTGTGCCATCTCATTTCTGAATGTACTCAAATTGACAAGTTCATTGTACTTAATACATTTTGTTTATATAAGACAGTTTGGGAGGAGCTTATCGGGATGGGCCACGCCACTAATACATGGCTATGCCAAGCTCAGATTCACCGGATTGATTTTGAGGTCACAAAACCAAACCTCTTGAATCTGGCTCAGTTCCATGAAGCAGATACTTTGTCGAGCTCTGATCCTTCAGCTACGATTAGTTCTCAGGCACTCATCACCACCAGTATTTTTACCTTTATGTTTCAGAGCGAGTGTTTCCTTTTACTGTATTTTACCTGAGCTCAGTTTAACAGGAGAATCTCTATTCTTCTCATGTGGGTAAAAAAAAGGTCTAGGGTGTGGTGGGGCTCTGCAGAGAGAGTGGATGTGCTAATTTTTCTGCAAACACCAGAGTCCTCTGAGAGTGTGTGTCCAGCTGCTGCCGTCGCTTTATTTCAGTAACGTCTGATCAATATTTACCCTGTGAACCACACGCTCACCTCTCAAAGCAACTCTTAGACTCGAGACAATAGACTTCTAACTAGAACCTTTGCTAGAGTTTAGATCCAAGCGTTTCCGTGTGCTCTCTGGGATTGATGCTGTTTTCAAGAGTTTTCTATTGGAAAGCATTGTTATTAACTCAGCACAAACACTTCCGGGTGCACATCTCCACAAGACAACCACGTTAACGCACCGTGCACTGAAAATACGATTACAGTAAAAATGACCCAGGCAAACTGGAACTGTTCATAACCTGAAGTTCTGTCAGACACAAAAAAATCCTGTCTGTTTTCCTCCCATTCATTTAAATATTATTAAAATAAATGATTTATTTTAATAATATGATATAATAATATTTAAAAATGATTTATTTTATAAATATTTGTGATTTGTGAAGTATTACAAATGTTTTATTCATCAACTAACAAATCACTCCTCTTTTAGAAATGAGCCCACTAATAATCCCAGTTAAAATTTGTAAACATAGAAAATAAAACAAAATCTGTCAAATAAATACCTACCTAATCTACAAAAAAAGTCATAAAAAACTGTTCTGTAGCTAATAAAAGGTTTTAAATCTTAAAAATGTGTAAAGAAAAAATAATAATTTTATCATGTTGTTGTTTTCCACAGGGCCACCTTTTCAAACCATTCCACAACCAATAAAACCTTTTAAAGTCCTGAAAGTGAAAGAACCTAAATACCACCTCTACATATCTCTCAATCAAATCTCAATAATGTAAATGGGAATGACAGTGAAACTGAAACATCGATGTATCTGTGGATTGTTGAGTTTAATGGAATGAAGAGATTTTTAAATGAAAATGTGCCATTCCCTCAAAAACATGAAGCAACACGATTGAATCAGGGAAAAAAAAGGACAAAGAAACAGCTTGCTCTAGTTTTTCAGACTTGTTAGGGTAAAATCTGGCGTATTAATCTTTTTAAAAAGACTTTTTGCTAAATCAGAATAGTAGATGCTGAGCAAACAGATGTTTTCTGACTGATAACGGTTGGAAGGAAGCATTATTACGAGATACTTTGTGCTTTTTAAAATACCACTGGATTTAGCGTTTTATTCTAATCCCAGAAATGAGCAGAAAGTTGCAGGGTTCTCTGTAGGGTTCCTATGTTAGCTGCCCACTTTCACTCGAACTGAGAAACTCCTTGTTGCTGACTCCGATGAGGATCGTTATTGCTCATGTAGGAATACTTTACACGTACAACGATAGATATAACCCCGCCCCTTTAAGTGAAATCTACTGTCATATCAACACGTTCATCTCAATTTGTGTCGATATTTTGCTTTCACATAACAAAATACACATCTAAAACTTCTAAATGAGGAGGGATGAAGAGTCTAAATCGTTGTACTTCCAATGGCTCTACACATGTTCATCTTTTCTCTCTAGCGCAGAATTTAATATATCTGCCGTTTTCTGTCAACAATGAGAAAACCGTTGTAATGGCTTACACTCATGTCTGACCGTTAATTTTTTTATTTGATCACATTTTGGCACAATTTTATATGTTTTTTTTTTTTTTTTTGCAGTCCTTTGCGCTTGCAGTATGTCAAAAAAAATAATGACATACTGAGAGGTCCCTTGTCTAGTTTCAGCTATGAAGTCACCCTGTGGATTAGCAAACTGAGCAGGTCCTGGCACGGCAGCCTTAGTGTCAGAACTGACCTGACCTGACCTGAGTAATCAAAATTACTTTTGGAACTGCATGCCAAGCAGGTCAGGCACCTGGAGGGGAACCACGCGGTCGCTTAGAGCTGGCAGTGTCCTTCAGCCAGCGCAGCTCAGTTTCAGCTACCAAGTCACCTTGCGATTAGCAAGTTGGGCAGGTTAAGGCAGCCGCCCCGAACTAATTGAACTTATTAATTTTCTTTTTAACATTAACATTAAATTTATACACAATCAGGTTAAAACACCCAATTCTTCTCCTGCCTCTACTACTACTATTCTCTCTTCCACATGTTGCCAGCAAACAAATAAAATAACTCTGACACCACAGTCCTTTAATTTGTTGACATTTATTCAAATAAATAACAAAGAAAATAAAGATTTACTTATTCACATTAAAAGTACACAGAAAAAAAAGTAAGAAACAGTGGGTTTCTCTCAGGGGAAAAATTCTCACCCTCACCACTAGCAGTCAGTATGACGCCTTGGAACACTGTCAACAACGTCAACAACAGTCACTACTAAATTACGGTGTCAGTAACCGAGTCTAGCAATTCTTTCTTATGAAAACACTAATCCAATAGGTTCTAAATAATATAGTGTAGTGGCCTCTTTAAATGAACAAAATCTAACAAGAACAATAAACTACATAAAACACGGTAGTGGCATTCCTATGAACACAAAATCACACACTAAATATCCATCCTTTACACATGGAAAACATGTTCTTGCATTACGTACGCATCGGGAAACAATAACACAATAAACATGAAACTTTCATGTGTTAAGATACTTCAGGAGCTCATAATCACTCACCCTTATTGCAACCATGCACTCTCGGAAATATCACGTGATCAGAACGCTCTTGGGTTTATCTCGGAAACCTAACATTCCGAAGTACAAATTTTGCATTCAGAAAAGGATGTCAGCTCTCTTTAACTCATAATTGTATGAGGACTACTGTTTTACTCACACTTCTCTTGTTTCTTAACCCGATGACTGCAGATTCACACTGTTCCTCGTGCTACCTTTCTCTGCTCACCTTCCGGATTATTTCCTAAATACGTGATGACGTAAACCGCAGGTTCACAGACTACAAATCGTCATCACTTGGTTACATTCTCCCCTGCCTAGCAGTCAACGTCCTCGGTGACATTATAGGAATTTCTCAGTTCCTTCACTGCTTCCCTGAAGAACACGGTTCCTAGCTGTAATATCATTTGGGACACTTCATTGCGATTCAAAACAGACTTCGGCTCATGATGGGGATTAGAATGCTTTCCTAAATTACTTCTTGCACTTTATCTGGGTGCAGGCAAACTTTGAGTCCTAACATCCTCTTTAGGCTCCTCGTTTTCTTCCCTAATCTTCACATTAGGCTCCTGAGACACTTTTAGCATTTCCCTCTCCTCTTCACTTTCAGGTTCACTCCTGACTGAATCAGTTTCTTCCCTGGGTTCAGGACATTCCAGGAAGAATTCACCATCTTCATCTCTATCCTCTTGCACTTCCGCAAGTAGAGGTTTCTCTTTTTGCACTTGCAATTTAGCTTTTCCCTTGCCACTCACTGAGATTCCTCACGCACACATGGTCTAAGGTCAACCCTGTTGACTCTCTTAAGAGGACCTCCTTCCACAGGCTCCACAGCATACGTAGTACCCTGCACCTCAACTACTCGATACTGAGTTGGATTCCAGGAATCTTGTATTTTATGTCTTCCTAGAGGTCTATTCCTGAGATATACAACCTGACCAAGCTCAATGGACGGGCAGTATGATTTGGTGTTGGCAAGCTCAATTCTCTCTGCTGCTTTCCTTTCGGAATAGATCCTAGCACGCTCGTGAGCCTCCCTCAACCGATTCTGATGTACGGCCAACCAATCATGACTGGACTTTTCTTGCTCCGATCTTCCGAGCAAACCATCCACAGGCAAGTGAGGATCTACCCCAAACAAGAGGTAAAATGGTGAGTATCCCGTTGTAGAGTGTGGAGTGACATTATAAGCATAAATGAGTTCTGACAGATGATCAGGCCAACGTGCGATTGAATCGCTCACACTGAGCATTTCCCGTAGGGTGATATGGAGTGGTTCTGCTCTTTTTTTACCCCATACAACTTACACAGCTCAGCAATTAACTCACTTTCAAAATTCCTCCCCTGATCCGAATGTAACCTTTCCGGCACCCCAAACTTCATGAACCATTCTCTCAAGAGTATTTTGGCGGTAGTGTCAGCTTTCTGGTCTCGAGTCGCAATTGCTTGTGTGAACTTTGTAAACACATCAGTGATGACAAGCACGTTTTCTTTTCCATCAGTTGATGGCTCTAAAAGAGTGAAATCAACGGCAATCACCTCCAACGGTCGACTGGCTAGAAATGATCTCATGGGGGGTTTCACTTTGGGCTGTGGCATCTTTGTCAGGATGCAACGCTGACAATCCTTGACCCACTTCTCTACATCCCGATACATTCCCACCCAATAACACCGGGGTTTCAACAAGTGCAATGTTCTCTCAATTCCCTGGTGCCCCATGGAATTGTGTACACACTCCAACACTTGCTTTCTCAATGAAGCTGATACAATAAACTGCCAACACTCTCCATGCTGAACCTCCTCAACTACACGGTACAACAATCCCTCCTTTTCCCTCACTCGTTTCCATTGCTTGAGCAAAGACTTCACGTTCTTACACAGAGTTTGCAACTCTTTGCCTTTTCCCAGAACACCCTGAACGCTTTAAGAACTGGATCTTTACTCTGGTACTCAAACAACTGTCCCTTTGAATATCCAGGCCAAACTGAAGTACTACCTTGGATGTCAGGTCGTGTCGACTCTCCGACTTGTTCAGCACGCACTTGTCGCACCTCACATTTCTTCATCCCCTCTTGGACCAGCTCTTCTCCCAACACAGTTCCTCAACCTTGAATTCGACAGATAGTGACACAGTCATCGTATTCTGCCTCCTCAGGGTCTACGGGTGGCTCCCCTGCCAAAGGCTGCCTAGACAACGCATCTGCAGCATGATTACACCGCCCAGGTCTGTACTGCACGTCAAAATCAAATGCTGCCAGTTGCGCTACCCACCTTTGTTCCAGCGCTCCAAGCTTAGCTGAATTCAAATGACACAATGGGTTATTATCAGTGATGACAGTGAATTTGGATTCTAACAAATAACTCCTAAACTTATCAGTCACTGCCCATTTGAGACCCAGTAGCTCCAATTTCATGCTACTGTAATTTTTGTCATTCCTCTCTGCATTCCTCAGTCGCCTGCTTGCATAGCATATCACCCGTTTTTGTCCTTCCTGATTCTGTGAGAGGACAGCGCCCAAACCCTGGTTACTGGCATCCGTCTCCAGAATAAACGGTGCAGAAAAGTCAGCAAACCCCAGGACGGGTGCTGTAGTCAACCTTTTCTTCAGAGTGTCAAAGGAAGCTTAGCACTCCTCACTCCAACCCAGCCTCACTCTCTCATTAGCTTGAGAAGCAGGACCTGCCCTCAAGCCATGGTTAACTAGATCATGTAACGGTCCTGCAATCTGCGAAAACCCTGCTACAAATCTTCGGTAGTACCCGCAGAACCCTAGAAATGATCGGAGAGCTTTCAAGGTATCTGGCACTGGCCATTGTTCCACAGCAGCGATCTTGTTGGGGTCTGTTGCTATTCCCTCAGCAGACACCTGATGTCCCAAGAAGGTTACTACTGGCTGTACAAAATGACATTTCCCAACTTTTACCTTCAGTCCCGTATTTTGAAGTCTCTGTAACACTGCTCGCAAGCGCTCCAGATGTTCAGGGAACGTCTTGGAGAACACCAAGATATCGTCCAGATAGACCAACATAATCTGGAAGATCAAGTCACTCATCGTGGTTTGCATTAGCCTCTGAAAAGTGGCAGGTCCATTAGACACTCCCATCGGCATCCGTAGATGTTCATAAAGCCCGAATGGTGTTAAAAAGGCAGTCTTATGGCTATCTCTCTCTGACATGGCCACTTGATGATATCCACTCGCTAGGTCAATGCTTGAGAAGAATTTAGCACCACAGAGTGCGTCAAAACTCTCATCCACCCTGGGAAGGGGAAAAGCATCTCTACGGGTTTTCAGGTTGAGTTTGCGATAATCAACACACAACCTAATTCCTCCATCACTTTTCTTCACCAGCACTACTGGTGACGCGTATGGACTCATGCTCTCTTTAATTACGCCTTTACGCAACAATTGAGCAATATGCTCCTTAGCCTTTTGGTACTGGTTTGGTGGAATACGCCGATACGGTAGATTTATGGGCACTTCGTCTTCCAGGTGGATTTCATGTTGTACTTTGTCCGTGAACCCAAGGTCATCATCGCCTAATGCAAACACATGGGCATATTCTGTCAGCAGCTCTCTCACCTTGGCTTGCTGTTCCGTTGTTCCTCCCACATCCAGTTGTGAAACTACCTCAGACCAGTGTTCTTCCCGAGTCCTCAGTGACACACCCATGGAAATCTCTTCCGAATTAACGGATACACGGTGGAACATAACCTGATGCACTGGGTCGGTATCAACTACCTCCACCTCGGTTACCACACCAAGTCGGGTTCTGGGTTGTAACCATACATCCTCGTTGGACATATTCACTATCTGGATTGAACCTTCTCGATGACCTGGACTCACCAAAGTCGGCATCACCAGCACTCCACCTGGCAAAGGTACACGGGTAGGATCAAGCAAATGTTGTTTCTCACCGTCAGCAGGCAACCATCCATTTGCGCTCACGGTCGACACCGATGCGGCAGGTACATGAACCATACTCTTCCCAGCTAAGCGAGCCATCCGACTTTTAACAACATCACAGGTCTGCGTGTGCTGGAATACATTCCTCCAATCAGACTCTACTTCCTCTTCGGATGATTTCACAAACTCTGATTGCACCATTTGCCGGCACCTGTGGATGATATTCATTCCGACAGTACATGGGACAGCAGTGGAGGATGGTGAATGATCCTTTACCACTAAAAACCCACAGTTTGGAATGATTCTACCCATGGTCTTAATCTCTAATTCTAGATACCCAAGGTATGGAATATCCAAGCCATTAGCAGCTGTAAGTCTCAGCCATCCAGCCGTGGACAAGATGTCCTCATCATCCCCCCCTAGATGTTGTCTGAAAAAAGTCTCTGACAGAGTACTCACCTGGCTGCCAGTATCTAATAAACATTTGACTTCCTGATTAAGGATTTTGATCGTCACTTGTGGACACGTCCCTACAGCTCTCTCCAGTAGCTTTTCTTTGCTTGAATCAGTAGGTGGTCCCCGGATTGCACTGCTCGCAGCTACGCGTGTTGCTTCTTTAACAGGCTCATCAGAACTGAGTTCTAGTCGTCTTTGGCTTGGCTTTTGAGGACATTGTCGCGCTATGTGACCTGGCTCTTGACACTTTAAACATATGGGCTTGCCATCATCTGTAAATCTTAACTGTGATCTCGGCTTATTCACTGACCTCCCTCTCACACCCTGTTGTGGTGTCATTAACTTTTGAACAGTCCTGGTGAGCTCTAGAATCTGCTTTCCTTGCTCAGTGACAACATCCATCACCTGTGATAGAGTAACCTGATTTCCATGACTCATAGCTTTCATTTCAGTGCACTCCACTCGTTCATTATAGAACTCAGATGATCTACTTTTAGAGGTCCTAGCTTTACTTGGGGGCCCCTCAAGGTTCCACAAATAAGCTTCCTCCCTCACTTCAACCATAGAGGAATGAGGATTCTCTCGTATATATCTTCGGAGCTCTCGTCTCAGGGAAAAGTCTCTGAGACCCTCCACGAATTGGTCTCTTAATGTTTTTTTCTCATCTCTGATCACGTTCGGGGTCAGTTTTGTAACTTTACCAAATGCCTGAGCTAATGCGTAAGAGAACTCACGCACATCCTCTCCCTCCTTTTGTTTACGCCCATAAAAGTCTTGGTGGAGCTGGGCACTGCTACGTTTTTCTGAAAAAGAGTCTTTCAGATAAGCCAATATGTCCTCTACTCCATCTACATCAATGTCGCGACGAAGCCTTACTTCTTCTAACGCGTCCCCCTTTAGCAAAGACATAACAAAATCACATTCATCCTCAGGTGTGAGATTACGAGCTCTTAAAGCACGCTTTACTTCCTCTATGAAATCATCCACAGATTTCCCATCTCTTTCAGTGTTACCAGTGAATGAGCTTATGTGCCTCTCTCTGGGCACATAAACATAAGTTTTACCCACACCCCCTTGTAAAGCGTCAATAGCATCCATCGCTTTTTTGTGATTCTGTCGCAGGATCTCCAACTCCTTGCGGATGTCTTCATCTTCCACATCTGACATGTTGCAAAAGTCAAGAAAATGTGAACGATCTTGTATGATTGGTGCCTACTTCAAGTTTTCCACTGTGTTCAACACTCGGCACAGCAGGATAAATTCCGACTCCTTCCATGAGTCCAGGATCCACTTCAGCACCCAATACAAAAATCAGATCGTCGCTGGCTCCACACTGCAGATCTGGTCTTTACCACTACCGTGTTTTGTTCACTCAGAGGCCACTAACACTAGACACTAAACACACACTGGCTAGATCTAATTGAGGTTTTTGGAAACCCCACTCCTGGTACCAAGTTTTGTTGCCAGCAAACAAATAAAATAACTCTGACACCACAGTCCTTTAATTTGTTGACATTTATTCAAATAAATAACAAAGAAAATAAAGATTTACTTATTCTCATTTAAGGTACACAGAAAAAAAAGTAAGAAACAGTGGGTTTCTCTCAGGGGAAAAATTCTCACCCTCACCACTAGCAGTCAGTATGACGCCTTGGAACACTGTCAATAACGTCAACAACAGTCACTACTAAATTACGGTGTCAGTTACCGAGTCTAGCAATTCTTTCTTATGAAAACCCTAATCCAATAGGTTCTAAATAAGATAGTGTAGTGGCCTCTTTAAATGAACAAAATCTAACAAGAACAATAAACTACATAAAACACGGTAGTGGCATTCCTATGAACACAAAATCACACACTAAATATCCATCCTTTACACATGGAAAACATGTTCTTGCATTACGTACGCATCGGGAAACAATAACACACAATAAACATGAAACTTTCATGTGTTAAGATACTTCAGGAGCTCATAATCACTCACTCTTATTGCAACCATGCACTCTCGGAAATATCACGTGATCAGAACGCTCTTGGGTTTATCTCGGAAACCTAACATTCCGAAGTACAAATTTTGCATTCAGAAAAGGATGTCAGCTCTCTTTAACTCATAATTGTATGAGGACTACTGTTTTACTCACACTTCTCTTGTTTCTTAACCCGATGACTGCAGATTCACACTGTTCCTCGTGCTAACTTTCTCTGCTCACCTTCCGGATTATTTCCTAATTACGTGATGACGTAAACCGCAGATTCACAGACTACAAATCGTCATCACTTGGTTACAATGGAAATGAATGTTTCGATTAAGGGAATGGCTGAATTTTATGTGTTGAATCCTGGTTTTGAAAATAAATCGCTTCTGGTTCCTAAATGATTCAGTCTCATTTGAAAAAATTCCCTGATTACTTGAGTGTAATATTTAACCCTTTCAGCAAACACTAAACAAAAAGAGTTTAAAAATACATTAAGCAGTAAATTAAAATGATTTTAAAAACCAGTCCAATCATTGATTGTAAAAGTATAATTTTAGCGTCTCAGAGTTTGGTCATTTGATTTAGATTCACATTTTATTTATTATAGAGTTTAAAGAGATCAGGCTAACAAAGGGCTGTGAAGGGAACCTGGAGGTTTTCTACAATGGATCCTGGGGTAATGTCTGCTGGAACCAGATGAATCGAGCTAGTGTGAGCCTGATCTGTCAAGAACTCAACTGTGGAAGATCTGGGGGTGTGTTTTATTCGACTTCAAGAGTGAAATCCGCTCGTCATTGGCTGGATTTCGTCAAATGTCGAATGCACGACCATAAACTCTGGCAGTGCCCATCTTTACCCTGGGGACAGAATTACTGTGGCAAAGATGAAGTGGCCACAATCACCTGCTCAAGTGAGATATTTGACCCTCAGTTAAAATGTGTTTGATTTACAATCATCTAAAGAAGATATGTAGAATGATAGTTAAAATCTGGAAAATATTAAGAGAACAAATGATGCTAAAGATGGGATGATTAATAGATAAATACAAACTCCATCAACATTTTATTATTAAGTATTTCACATTTTATTAAAAGAATCAACTCTTTCAAAAGTTTCAGAATAGACTGGTCTTACAAAACTGAGATTGCTGAATTTGAAAATGGTCTGTGACTGTGTTTCATTTTCCTAACAGTTTTCTTTTTGTTTTAATCTCAGAGGAGAAAAGTCAGGAATCTCCTCATAGTTATCTGACATGTTCTACTTCACCATCCCTTCATCAGAAACAGTGTTCACGTGAGTTTTTCAATCAAGAACAAGTGTTTTATTTTTACTTTTTACCTCTTTTTAAGCTAAACTGAGCAGTAATATGACACATAATCGTAGCTCTAGATTTAAAACCATTTTGTCCGTTTTTTTTTTTTTTGTGTGTGTTTTTTAGCTCATGTTCCTTTCAGACTGACCGGAGATGCCGGCCACTGCTCTGGGAGGCTCGAGGTGTATTATAACGGTGTATGGGGCTCAGTTTGTGCTGATCACTGGGACATCCTTGATGCTCGAGTGCTCTGCCGGCAGCTGGGTTGTGGGGCCGCATTGAGGGCTGATGGGATTTCAGCATTTGAGGCAGCTCAAGATACTGTGTGGCTGAAAAAAGTGGAGTGCAGAGGGAACGAGCTGCATCTTTGGAATTGTGATTTCTCACTGGAGAACCACACAGAGTGCTCCCACAAGAGGCAAGCTGGAGTTACATGTGCAGGTCAATTCTCTATTTAGAAACTCTTTGCTTTTATATGTTTAAATCAGTAATTTGCATGATTGTAAATGTGTTTTTGACAGATTTGTCTGATGTGCAAGTGTCCACTGCTCCTTCCTCTACCGCCCCGACCACTATCCCTTCCACTAGTGTCCAGACCTCCACTGCAGTTCCTCCTTCACAGCCTCCTCCAGCAACATCTTTGACTATCTACCCAGTGCTGCTGGTTGCTCTGGGAGTGTTGTTCTTACTGCTGTTGGTGCCGCTGCTTGCTCTGATTCAGCAGAACAGAGTGATGAGAAGTGGTAGGAAGAAAAACAAGTCATTTCTCTGTTTTGTCATTTCCATCACTGAGTACTGAAATGCTTTAATTACTTAATAATTTTTCCTGACTAACCTACTGCAAAAGAGGATGTGCATGTGATGCCACAGTAGCTGGAAATAAGAGTGCTTTCACACCTCCGTTTATTTCATGGGTGTCAAACATACGGCCCCCCAGGCCTCCAATCAGGCCCGCTGAATGATTTTGGAGAGAGACTGAGAGAGAGAGAGATCTATAGAGAGAGGAGGGAGTTCACTGTGAATAGGATTACAAACATATTATAAATTTTAATGAATTCTACATTTTTAATAATAAATTACAATCAATATAAATAAAAAACAAATAAATAAATCAATAATTGCTTTGCTGATAAATTATTTTTGCCAATTTGCCTCGCAGCAGTGTGTTAATATGACGAGTCTATTTTTTCTCACGGAAGAATAGGCGCAGTGAGCAGCTCTGGCATTAGCCATCTTTATACACCTCGAAACTCTGAAACGATGATTCGTTCTGCAGGAGGCAAAAAAAACTTTTTTAAAGTGGAAACTTTCTGAGTCTGAAGTCTAAGTACGAAGCTACTCTTGTCTTAAATTAGAGTCCGATTTTGTGTGGAAAACAAAACAGTAAATCAGTAATTTCCATAGAATTGTTTATTTTATGCTTAATTCCTTTAAAAAACATCTAACCCAATGTTTAGTTTTGTAGTTAAACTGGGAGCTACTTGTGAAGAGTATAAACATGAAGTAAAGGGTTGTTCCTGTCCTGTCCTTGTCCACTTTATACATTGAGAATTTTTATTTTTTAATTTGACTTTTTTAACATTTTTTTTTGTTGAATTATTTGTTCATCAAATTGTTTTACTTTCAAAACATGGTTCTTTGCTGAAAAAAAAAATACAAACTATTAATAGGTATAATAGGATGTATTTAAGGAATTAATTCAGCAGCTGAAAGTGAAAAGAAAGTGCACCAGGGCAGCTCCGTGCAGTGCACACACTCTGGCCTCACGTTAGCAATGCAATGTTAGCATTCTCGAATCCCAGACATTCAACTCAACACTCATAATTGTACTCAACGAAGCCACCACATCCACTTGCCCTTTTTTATCTTTAAAAAGAAAGAAAAACTGGTAAGGCACACCAATCACAGGAGGGGATCTAACACGTAGAGGAGTACTATTCTGCACTGAAAGCAAACAGAAAGAGTGAGACTACAACACCTGGCTTTTATCGGGAACTCATGCTAATTTCTCACTGAACAATTAAAGTCGAATGAACCAACTCAATATTCGTCAAAGTGAAGGACTGAAAGAAAACTATATTCTCACTCTAAATATGAACGTCTTTAATTTTGCAATATGTTGCATAAATTGTTTTTGAAAGAAAAAAAGAAAAATATTATGGCTATGAGGTGCATTTCACTGCAGGAGTGTACAAACAGTGTTTAAATTAGGAACAAATATATGTTTTTGCCAAATCCAGAGCACTGAAAGCTGGTCGAGTCCAGTTCTTTTTAACTTAAGCATATAATTAATTGCAGTTAAACAATTAACAAATTAAACCAAAAGTATCTTGACTGGAGACCTGTCCAGGGTGTACCTCCGCCTCTCGCCCGAAGTTAGCTGGAAATGCCACCAGCATACCACTGTGACCTTGAAAGGGAATTATCGTGCAAGAAGATGAACGAATATCTTAAATGATTATTAGAGTGTATGATAGAAAAAAAACGAATACAGCTGCTAAAAACTTCTGGTGTCAAGTTAAATCAAGTCAAATGTATTTATATTGTGCTTTTATGCAGATGCTTCAGAAAAAGGAGACTAAGCTATATTAGTTTTAGTATGAACAGAATAACATACGTTATCAGTTTAATTATTTGGTCATATTTAAACAATATTTGAGCAACATTATAGTTATGTTTTATGACAATCACATAAAATGAAAACAATAAATAATTTACCTAGAGCTTGTGTTCAGGATGTGGGAAAACCAGAGCTCCCAGAGGGAAATTCAAACGCACAAATCTATTTTACATGGGGAGGTGTGTCAGTTTGTTAGTTGCCTCACAGTGTGCGCTTTTTTTTCTTATGTAAAATGACCTTTAAATGCATTTTACAGACAATAAAAAATAAGGGAAGACATTTTTCAGTGATTGAGTGATCATTGTGTTTGTTACACTCACAGTTCTCTTGAAGAGGAAACACCGGACGATGCCCGAGGCCATCTATGAGGAGATTCAACCCACACATAATCACTTCACTCTGAGGGGTGAGACATGAGCTTGTGAATCTGGTTTAAAATCATGAGCATGAGACTCTATCGGAGGTAACGCTCATCTATTATTAGTTCTACTCAACCTCGGGTTTCGAACCACAGAATTCCTGACAGTAAACCACGCAGCTGCAGGTGCATGCAAGCAGGCGTTGATGTGAGAGAGCGTTACTTCCTCTCTATTTTTCAGATTGTTAGAGATAATGTGTAGATTCAAATGTGTAGATGTGTGCTTTCTTTCCTGTGTGCGTTTCTGAACGGCAGGAAGGGGTTTATGAGTGGTTGCTAATACTATTTGTAATTCTGACAACACTCCATTCTTTTTTGTAATTTTTCTGTCTCTTAATTAGGAAGATTAGTTTCTGAAGAACTGCATTCTGGGTATGAAGATATTGATGGTTTCTCAGGTTAGTGAACAACGTGCTTATATTGTTTGAATTAGTTCCTGCTCAAATAATACTTGCAAGAGCACTGCAACTGTAAAGGAAGTGCTTGTAATAAATATTTGTAAACACATTGCGCCTGCAGAAGAGCCGGAGACGGAAACCACACCAGGATGCTATGACGATGTCACGGATGAACTGAAGTCAGATAAAGAGACAGGTGTCAGGTTTTTATTCTGCAATAGAATTAAACTTAACCACAAAAATCATTGATATATTTATTTAAATATAAAAATATATGTCTCTGACGTCTGATTCATTTGCAGAGAACTATGACGATGCCCTACCAAGTGAACACTTCTCTAATATTGAAAAAGGTTATCTATGATTTCATACTTTTTTTTTGTTTGTTAAATATAATTTTTGAAATTGTCCGTGCTAAAATTACAGTGATTTTTTTTTCAGTAGAGAATCCATCAGATGGTTATGATGATGTCATAAATACTGGACCGGACTCTCTAGTGGTGACAGGTGCGTCCCGCTGCTGAAACCACTGGATAAGTTGTAATCTTGAAACTTAATGAAAAAAATGTAATATTAAAAAATGCTTTTGGCTTTGTGTAGCTGATAGTATTTTGTTTATGTTTTACATTTTTTTGTTGCTGTATGTGTAGTGTTTTTTTTGTTTTCTTTAATCTTAATGACTATAGGGCGGCTGTGGGTAGCACTGTGGCATTCCAGTAAGAAGATAGTCGGTTCGAGGGTCGCCGGTGACCTTCGTGGAAGGAGTGTGCATGCTCTCCCCGTGCTTGCGTGGGTTTCCTCCGGGTACTCCGGTTTCCCCCACAATCCCCAAAACATACGGTTAGGTTAATTGAATAATCTAAATTCCCTCTTAGGTGTGAATGTGTGAGTAAATGATGCCCTGCTATGGACTGCTAACTTGTCCAGGGTGTACCCCCATTGATAGCCCAATGTGCGCTAGCCGGCAGACCCTGTGACCCCAAAATGGGAATAAACATGTTGGAAAATGAATGAATGAATATAATTTATCATAATTATCATAATCATAGCATAATTTTATAATGAACTTAATTTTGTCATGAAACTTATTTATAAAGTTATGACTATAGTCAGGATCCACCAATTACACCAATTAGCTGCTAATGATCATTAATGTCACACTTTTTAATCTCAACAAACCCAGATGTTCCCTTTCAGTTCATTCCGGAGACGTATGTCAGGGAATCCGACTGATTGGGAACCCCTTTTTTAAAGCGCCATACCCAAAGTCCTTCAATACAGGCAGACGCTAAACTTAAGAAAGTTTAGCAGCTATGTTCGTACGCACCTGAATGGGAACCCCTTCTGGGGAATTTATGCATAAGCAGTCCTTAGTTGAGGGACCAAGCGAACAGAACAAGAACACCACTCGATCCATGAGGAGACAGCGTCCAGACTTCTCGGCTTCTGGCGAATCATCCTACAAAATTTGCAGAAGGCAGAACCATCGTTTCCTTCTGGTGAGGAAATGATGCTCCAAGCCACCCACACAGTGTTCATTAAGGATGGGGGCCACCACTCAGCTCCACACTGAGTGGGAACAGAGCCTACATCTAGGTTGTAGTACCTGATGAAGGTATTTGGTGTTGACCAGCCCGCAGCTGGACATGTCAGTGAGCGAGAGCCCTCTAGCCAAACACAGTCCCCGATCTAACCCCTCTTGGAGTAGGTCAACAGGACTCTGATGGGGCATATCCTAGGGCAGGGGTGTCAAACTCAGTTCCTGGAGGGCCACAGCTCTGCACAGTTTAGGTCCAACCTCAAATAAACACACCTGATGCCGCTCCTTAGGTCCTTTAGGCTGTTTGTAATCTTCAGGTGTGGGTCTCTTCAGCAGGGTTAGAAGAAAATTCTGCAGGGCTCTGGCCCTCCAGGAACGGATCCCGACACCCCTGTCCTAGGGTCTTCCTGATGGGAAGATCACCACTCAATAAACTGACCCAATTTTCCAGCGTATCAAGCTCTCAAAGAGGGTGATAATGCGTGGTTGAGAGTCCTCACCACAGAGGCTGGTAGAGCCTTGGGGTCTTCGCCTTTCGACTCAGCTCCCTCTTCAACACGACAGGCCGATACAATGACTGCATCACTCCAGAAGCTGCACCAATCCCTCTGTCAATCAATCTCACGCTCCGTCCTCCCCTCACTCGTAAACAGGACCACGAGATACTTGAACTCCTCCACCTGAGGCAGGAGCTCTCCACCGACCTGGAGAGGCAGGCCACTCTTTTCCAGGTCGAGAACCATGGCCTCAGACTTGAGGTGCTGATTCATCCCAGCCGGTTCACACTCGGCTGCAAACTGCCCCAGCAGAGATAAAATACTCAGGCCTTGGACCCCATAGTCCCAGAACATGAAGTACTTCTGGTTGCATCCCAGAATACTCACGACAGGCACAAGTGGCGTCAGGCACCCCCAGCCAGACTTATGGAACCTACATATATGCCACCTCTGGCCATTGTGCACCCATGGTCCCTACCCCCCTTTGTAGTGCAGACCTTGGACCAAGCTTTAGAAACCCGTACATTGTCTTGCTAAGCTGGAAAGTGGAGTTGGTTCATTGATTGGTGCATCTCCCACCAGGAAGACCCTAGAACCTGCCCCATCAGAGTTGTGCTGACCTTTTACGGGTACGGGTTTGATTGGGGACTGTCCCCCCTTCGACTGACAGTAGATCACCACTCAATAAACCAGCAGTGTTTGGATTTCTGAATGGCAGGATGGGGTTTATGAGTGGTTGCTAATACTATTTGTAATTCTGACAACACTTTTTTGTAATGATAAACATTTTTCTGTCTCTTAACTAGGAAGATTAGTTTCTGAAGAACTGCATTCTGGGTATGAAGATATTGATGCTTTCTCAGGTTGGTGAACAATTGTTTATATTGTTTGAATTAGTACTAGTTCCTGCTCAAATAATACTCCTAAGAGCACTGCAACTGTAAAGGAAGTGCTTGTAATAAATATTTTTAAAAAGATTATTATTGATTTTAACCTTTTAAGCCCGAAAGTCCCCGGTACCGGGGACTTGCCCCCTTGTGCATTATATCTCCGCTCATAGCTCACTAACCCTGAGAGTGACCCACACATATTACATACCGCTGTGCTCAGCGGAAACTCCTCTAACAAAGTATCTAATTCAATTTCATATTCGCCATCCACAGCTCTAACGCCAAGCAAATAACCACAAACATGTCCAGAGTATAATTCATGACCAAGTTTTTATTTCTGTGCAATATAATATACTCAATAACGCCAACACCAAAAACATGGCATCAAATGATAGTTAACAACAAGCAGAATCCAGCGATATGCAACTCATTTACATGGCGCGAAGTATTTCAGAGCAGGGAGCAAAAGTTTCCACAAAAAAACATCAGCAAAAATAAATCAAGAGTGTAAATCTTGTCTTACCTTGCCGTTTTTTTCAACAAAAGTTATTTCCATAGCGATAAAAGTCCTTTTGTTTTTATATCCGGTCGATAGCTTCGCGAAAACTCCATGTTGGCTCTTTTCCCTATCTCTTTGCTAGAATAACATGACCAAATATGGAAACACTCCCCGTGCGTAAAAGCAGTCCTGTCCATGTTCCGTGTCCTGTGATTCGTCAGGGATCCTGTCCGTCTCAAAAGGGTGGATATCATTGGATTATACAGATTCTAAGCTTTCCAATGAGGTATAGAGCTCCCTGATTGGACAGATGGTCGAGGGGTCGGCACACGGGGAAGTTACAAGGTTGGAAGAGGTTTAAATGGGAGCACACGTCGACATGGCGCAGTGTAAAACGGCTTCAACTCCACTTCTGCAGCGTTTCTTTAGAAGTTTTTTGCTGAAATCATGTCCTGTAAGCAAGAAAAGAGGACCATGAACATAGGGGAAGCTTTGGACAAGGTTTTTTCCATATTTCAATTATTGTGCCTAATTGTGTCAAACTGTGCCAAAATGGATTCCGCCTGAATTTTGTTCAATCAAAACCTGTACAGAATATTAGTTTCTAGTAGTATGGACACTAAACTTGGTACAAATGTCCTTCACATGTAGTGGTTACAATTGATTGTAATTATTTGCCTGTTTACAAGTAAAATAAGGGGATTTTAGAGGAAACATGTGGGGGGTTTTTAGGCGGAGTCCATTTTTTGGCCAGTTAAACATCATTTACTCTTACCCAGTGTTCTTGACTGTCAAATTAACTCATCCACACCACCCCCCAAGAACCCATCTTCATTTTGATACCAAGATTTGCAGTTTAGACCTTGTAAAAGCTGTGAAATGCCTTAAAAGGTGAAGGTATAGGATTTTCGGAAATAGGCCATAGGGGATAGGTTAATAGCTGGAAATTACACCAGGATCCTATGACGATGTCACGGATGAACTGAAGTCAGATAAAGAGTCAGGTGTCGGGCTTTTATTCTGCTCTAGAATTAAACTCAATTACACATATTAAATCTGTGCATACAATAGTGTAAAAAAATGTCTCTGATGTCTGATTCATTTGCAGAGAACTATGACGATGCCCTGCCAAGTGAACCCTTCTCTAATATTGAAAAAGGTTATCTTTGATTTCATACTTTTTTTGTTTGTTAAATGATTGTTTGACAGCGATTTATTTTGCAATAGAGAATTCACCAGATGGTTACGATGATGTCATAAACACTGGACAGGACTCTCTAGTGGTGACAGGTCCGTTCCACTGCTTAAACCACTGGATAACTGAGTTAAGGGTTTGGTAGAAATCAATAGAAAAAGATTTGTGTAGCTCATTGTATTTTAGTGTTTATGTGTTGGTTGTGTGTAGCAAACAACAGAAGGTCTAAATCAAATCAATTCAATTTAAAACTTTCTCACATGGCCGGCTGAAGCAAAAGTGCCGTGATCACGTCCGAAAAAAATTCTCATAAATTACATTATTTACTTAAATTAAATTAATTTACTGATTTTCTTTAGTTCCCTTTCAGTGGAACTGCAGACATATGTCAAGGCTTTGACTTCATAGGACTTCCCTTCCATGGGTGGGCGGTATAGATTTCATAAAGGGGAAATTAATTTGCGGGTGTTCCTTCAATTTTGACGCTTTACAATTGACCCTTTGTGATGCTTACCTTAGCGAAAGGTGTAGCTGTGCTAGCCACCAATCCGCAGCACCTCTGATCCTCAGTAAGAGTCTGTCCAGTGTTTCTGCAGTGTTGTCATCTATTCTGTCAGTTTTTCATGACATGATGAGCAAAACCTGCAACACTCCTGGCCATTTGTTTTTCAAACACGCCTGCGTTTGCATTGCAAATCCCCCGGGGCTTAGGTGGCAGAGAGGAGCACAAGATGCACAATGTCCACAGTTTTTTGTGGTCAAGGAATATTACCTGTGTCTAGACCAGGCGGAAAATGCCTCCAGAGACTAAAGAGGTCTTTTGGACGCGCAGACCCTGTGTCTCCAGATGAACATTTTTGCGTCAAAGGTCTCCACAATCAGGAAGCAGGCGGAGGGTCAGGGCGAGCTATGGTTCCATGCTGTAACAAACGTGGCTCCGTTATGCTTGGTTAGGAACCCTCTTCGCCTGTTTGCCACCAAAGAGAGCACCCTCTGTCATGGTCTAATCTTCGGCCAAGAGCCCGAGGAAGACACCTGCATGAAGGAAGGTGCAGTCAACCTCAGCAGGTTCTCGGAAGCAGACAGGGGCTTTTTCCAGGAAGAAGCGGACCCAGAGTGTCAACATACCTGGGAGCCTGGCAGAAACTTCCCAGGGTCTGTCAGTGGGTCCTTCGGACAACCCGGCAGGGTTACACGATTCAGTTTGTGAACCCCCCATGGTTTCAATGCATGGTAGAGACCTCCTGCAGAAAGGTGCATTCGAGCCAGTCCCTCCAGCCGTTGTAGAAAGCTGGTTTTACAGCCCCTACTTTCTGGTACCCAAAAAAATCCTGGACCTGAGACATCTGAATAGAGGCCTGGCCAAGCTTTGATTCCAGATGTTGATGGTCCGCAGCATTCTACCGGGCGTTTGTCCTGGGGTGGTTCGTCACAATTGACCTGAAGGACGTGTACTTTCAGGTGGCTGTGGTTCAGAGATACAGACACCTCCCCGAGGTACTATTTCGAAGGCCAAGCCTACCAGTACAGAGTCCTACCCTTCAGCCTTGCCCTCTCCTCACGCACCTTTTCGAAGATTGTCCGGGCTGCTCTCGCCCCCATGCAGTTAACTGTTTTTCTCGGCATGGAGCTGAACTTCTAGCGCATGAAGGAGCATCTAATGGTTGAACACATCCGAGCCCTGCTGTCCACTCACAAAGGATGTATCCATCTGCGGAGGACCCCCCCCATAGGGCGTGTTACGCGGGGAAGTGGGGTCGGTTCGTCGAACTGTGTTCTTCCTCCCAGGAAGACACTAGGACATGTTCAATCAGAGTGTGTTGACCTTCCTCCAGGAGGGGTTAGATCAGGGGACCTCTTCTTCGTCCTATGGGCTAAGAGCTCAGAGAATGCGCTAACCAACTGGCTGATGTCCAATCAGACATCTTTAACACATCATTAAGCTAGTCATCTGTGCCAGCACGCTTGAAGTCTGCCATGATCTTCCCAGGCTGTGGGACAGTTTTTATCCCTAGGCTGTCAGGCTTCTTACAGCAGGATGCCTTCAAGAGTTCTTTAGCACTAACTCTACCCCTCCTTAAGAGTGTTTGTTCTAATACACACATGCACTGTTAATTTTAAGAACTTTTTTTGCACACAAAACGAAAGATGTAGAATATAATTATAAGCTTGCAATTCATAGATTTATGTTGGTATATTGTCTGACTGCACTTTTTGTCTTGCACAGTTTTTGTCCTTAACTCGTTTATTTGCACTATTGAATGTCTCTTTGCACTATTGTATGTTTACATTGTAAATCCAGAGCTCTCACCATTTGGTCTCACTGTATACTTGTTATATGGTGAAATGAAAAGTTTACTTGACTTCATGAGCATACTTGCATCCCAGAACTCTCATCGATCGCAAAAGTCATCATTTGCCTGCAGCCAGACTTATGAAACCTACATATATGGGACATCTGGCCGTGTTGCCCCCACAGTCCCTACCACCCTCGGTAGTGGGGACATGGACCAAGTGTTAACACACTTCTACAAGGTCTTACTACACTAAGAAATGGAATCGATTCGCCGATTGGTGCATCTCCCACTTGGAAGACCCTAAATCAGAGTCGTGCTGACCTTTTTCCAGAATGAGTTCGATCGGGGACTGTTCCTTTTGTCCCACAAGGTCTATGCTGCCATGATTTTGTCCTTTCACCTTCTGGTCAAAGTAAAATCGATTGGAAGCCACGAAGTGAGATTCCTCCGAGGAGCTTGATGGCTTAGGCCTTCTAGACCTTCTCTGGACCTATCTGTCGCACTACATGGGCTGCAGATGTCCCTCTTTGTACCTCTTGAAACAGCAGAGCTTAAAGTCCTCTCACTGAAGGCTGTGCTCTAGCTGGCTCTGACCTCTCAAGAGGGTCGGAGATTTCTAGATTCCTTCGGTTGATGAGTCCAACCTGGAATTCGGCTGGGAGATTTCCAGACCCGGATTTGTGGCCAAGGTTCCATCAGTCCCCTTCCAGGACGAGGTGGCGACCTTGCTAGCTCTACCTAGGGAGACGGCTGATCCAACCCAGGGTTTATTTTACCCCATCAGAGCCCTCAGGCTCTATGTTGACTGATCAAGGGAGTTCAGGAACTCTCAGCAGGCCTTCATATGGTATTGGGGTTAGTGTATGGGGAATGCTGTCTTCAAGCAGCCCGTAGCCCACTGGACTCGCTTATCAGGCATGTGATTGAGGGCTCCCTTAATCTGAGGGCTCACTCCACCCGCATCATGACTTCTTGCGTAACCCCCCGTTCCCTGAAGCGGGGAAGAGAGACATTATTCCTTTTGTCATGCCCTTGAGATAAGGGTGGGGGTCAGCTCCTCTGAAAAAATAATCACAGAATGAGAAAAGGCTCCTGCTGTGGTTATATACGCATGGTTAATGAATTTATCACCTAAATGTTATGAACATTTGGGGTAAATCAGGGCCCTAAGGAGAGTGCCCATAGTTCGCTCCGACAAATATGTCTCCGTTCCCTCCATCAGACTTACTGCCTCAACAAGGTCTCTCCCAATCATACACAAAGACTGGGGTTTTATCATGTGTTGTTCAAGCTCTTTTGAAGTAGCAAAAAGAAATGGGTGTAACACTGAGGATTGTAGACGAAGTGATTTGCCAGCTTCACCTGTGCATCTGATACAAAACGCATTTAGCTAATTACCTATTGAAAACAGAATATGCTCAGCAATAGTATAAGCTCAGAACTGGCAGAAACCAGTGGAACCCAGCAAGAATTACTGCTGTTTCAAATGCAAATGGTGGTCACAATTAGAGTTGAGCCGGATACTCGGCTGAAACGAGTATCCGGCATGGATAAACCACTTTTGCCAAGTACGAGTATCATACGAGTAATACGAGTCAATGTCCGTGCTCGGATTGAATAAAAATTTTCATTGGGTAGTTTACAGTGTCTGTGATAGGCTAGTCACAGCACCCCTCCTCTACAAAAATACCCCGCTCTGCATACACACACACAGAGCACTGAGAAGATAACAGCACACTTTCTCTCTGTTCCCTCCCTGAGTCACTCAGGTTTGCGGGTTTTTATTTCGTTTAACGTTTAGGGTTTCTTCAGCTTACTTTTTAACCAGTAGAGATAAACATGGGGTTTGTTCAGACGTGGTGCTTGGTAAAAGCGACTCGCGCCTCTGCATGTCTTACACGCTTTGCACTGCAGCATCTCAGTTCATCAAGTGTCCAGTTTGAGCGTGTTTTTAGCACAGCTGGAAATGTGGTCAGTCCACAGCGTGCAAACTTAAACCCTAGCCATGTGGAACATTTGGTCTTCATTAAAGTCAATGCAGATCTGAAAAACAGCTTTGGACTATTTGATCTATAGAAACCCCCCCCCCCCCGCCCTCGCTCTCTTTCTGTCTTTCTCTTACTCACTCACTCACACTTACCTGGTGTGGAAATAAAAAAAAAATTAAAAGGACCAATAAATAACTCAAGGTTTAAAAAAAAAGTTATGTTGAAATGAAAACTCTTGTTCATTACATTTTACTTCATAATTACAACTGCATATGTTGTATTTACTGTTGCAAAACTTGTTCTGTATATAGATCGTTTGTTATCATGATCAAAACCATTGATCTGAAGCTCAATGCTGATGCGGTCATGCAAATAGTTTTCTAATCAGCAATAAACATAACAATTTCTGATCTATCCATATCAATTGCATGCTTAAAATAACATAGCTGTTAAAGCCCCACCCATTTCATGACAACATGACCCACTTCGAGGTTAGGCCCCGCCCTCTGCGAGTACAGATAATTCATATGGTTAGCAGATACAGATAATGCTGTACTCGCTCTTCCCTAGTGACAACATTAATTTATTTAGATTTTCTGGTTTATTCGCTGCATTCACACATTAACAAAAATAAATTATTAACTTTTTGAAGGCTTTCTTTAAAGCATTTTTTTCCCAACTGCAGGCAACTTTCGGAAAGTACTATGTTGAATATTAAGTGGCTTAATATTGCTTGATTATTGAAAACACACAGTTCTAACAACTTGATAAGAAATAAACCTAAGAGTATCAGAAATAGATTTAACTGAATCTCAGCAATTAATGAGGTTTTGTGCATCAGACAGGGCCGAGGAGGAATATGACGATGTGAAGAACTGTGATGCTTTTGAGAAGAACCTTTTGGGTAAAATCCTTTACTTTTTTCTAATAGAAAATTTTATTAATGTAATAATAACAATGTGTGTCTTTAACTTACAGACTATGAGGATGTAGGACAGCAGCAGAAATGAGAAGGAAAAGCCACAATCTCACATGGAGCTTCAGTGCCTTGTATTTTGTATGTTTTAATAGAATGTTAAATGCTATGCAAAAAATCTGTAGTTTTACTTCTTGTTCTATTTCATTTCGTGGGCTTTTAATCGATGACCGTGTTATTTCTGAAGGAATCTGAAAAAAGTTAATCATGTTTAAACGTGTTAATTGTTGACCTGTTATTGTTGAAACCTCCCTGACACTAGGGGTAATCATTAAAGGCATCAAATTTCCCAGAACACACAGCATCAGTGTATCATTCTCTGCAGTTTAGCGAAGCATAGCATGACAGAGCATTTTTTTTATTAAACATTCTTATGTCTGCAGAGACAAAACATGACCCAGCCCAGCTCTTCAAACCCCCAAAGTACTTGACCAAACATCAGAGTTTGTTATATTGAGTTCATGTTTCACTTGAGATCTCCATCCCTCTTTGACTTCTATGTTGGATCATTTGTGTGGAGCTTGAATCTTTTGCAGCAGCAGCTCCATCTGCAGGTTGAGGTTGGGCTGACCCTTCTTGGTCTTCTTTTTCAAAAACTGATATGTTTCCCTTTTCTTTTCCTTGTATTTCTTCAAAGCCTCTTCACGCTCAGCTTTATCTTTAAGGAATACCTACAGAAACAATGTGAAAAACATTTACGGGCATGTTCCCATGTATACAGAAAGTGTCCTTTAGAATAGAGAAATTGGGATTATTTTAAAGCTACGGGGATACAATCTTTACAATTTAATTTAAAAATCTGTGTCTCGAGATTTGGGTACAGAGAAAACATCTGTTCAAGGAATTTTTCCTATATACGTCCCTGGTAAAAGCCGACTGGATCTTGTGCAAATATCAACTCTGGTTCACAACAGAAACCATTTAAGATACTGTGACAAAGGTTAATAAAAGTTATCAAAGATTGACAGCAGAGAAAAAATGCACTTACAGCAGGATCTATGCAATAGCCTTCTTACAAATTACAAAATGTGGCGGAACAACTACTGCACACAAGGCCACCTGCTGGCTGGAGCATCTCGACATATTTGCGGATATTTGCGGCATGTTGCAGAGTTCTGTGCGTATGGGTTTCTGCCATAAACACACCTCTTCCACACCGCATATAGTCAAAGGAGCTCATCAATATTCATGTATATTTAGACGCGCATTCCCTGCTGGACCCGATTCAACACATAAAGAGAACTGCTCTATGTAATATACATCAGTTTATTAGCCACACGTCATCATCAGCCAAGAAATCACTATGCTCACATAATACATGTTCTCTCTGTATTTGTCCATTTGTCATCAAGTAACACCAACAGTCAGCTTAAAGAAGAAACTTTTATGTTTCTATGATGCTGTGAAATGTATGAAAAAGAGAAATGAAGCAAATCTTTTACAAACTGCAAGAAGTTGAACTATTCTTGGACTCCTAGACTCGATAAAATGAACTTTATTTTTTGCTAATTTAAGTTTTGTTTTTTATTCTTTATGTATGCTCAGTTTGAGTCTGTATGTACCATATCTCAAATTTGTATGTGTCAGTTTTTATTTGCATTTGTTTCATAAAATAAAACTTCTAAAAGTAACGCCAACAGTGCCATCCTGTAACATTTAGGCACAATGGTCAAGGCAGTGTTTATATGTTTAGCAATCACAATTATTCAGAACACCTTGTCAACTTAACATAATCGGCATCACCTTATTTCAGCCAAATTATTTTTTTATAGTATTTTCCACAACAATATTTTAAGTCAAATTCGCAGGCATGTTAGTGCCTTTTACATTTTAAAATGTCATTTTCATATTTATTTGATATAAGGTGTGATTTATAAGTCGTGAAGCATCTTTTTTATCAAATACATCTGCTACATTTCCACTAGATGTCACCAATAACTCAAATATCCACAACACACTATTCTGTATTCTACTCAAGGATAAGCAAACTTTGACATCAAGTTGGGTTTTTATAAATCTGAAACATTGGGCAAAAAGAGGAGTACGCACTTTTTGGGCCAGTTCGCTTGCTTGTTGATTTGATCGTATACAATTTGTTTCAGTAAATGAAACAGGCTCCAGACAGTCCTGCAGTGTTTAGTTGCTCTGACATTTGTGCACCCAACTTACCTCTCGGTTTCGAGCTCGTTCCTCCTTTATCCTTTCATACTCTTGCTTTGTTTTCTGATAGAATGTTTTTTTCTGTTTCTTTTGGATGAATGGCGTCTTGGAGCTGAAGGCACAAATCAAGAATGTGTTTATCACACTTCTCCAAATGAGCATCTAGCATCTGGCTGTTTCTTTACCTTTCAGACTGAGCTGCTTCATTAGATGGATTAGAGGCAATGGTTTGAGTGTTGGACACATTTTTTTCAGGGATGGATGAGACTGAGTTCCGTTCATCTTCTGGCTCTCTTTCTTCTCCCTCTCTCCCTGTAGATCTTTTCTTCCTATTCTCTTGTTCTTCTTCGTCCAGACGATTTCTTTCAGCCTGATAAAGATGCCTCAGATGCTCAGGATATTTCTCCTCAAACTGGACAGAAAATGTTTGGGTTTTCTTCCTCTCCTTTTGAAGAAGTTTGTAGTATTCATGTTTTATCTTCTCCTTCCTCTTAAAAGCAAACCCCTGAGAAAGACCTGAGAATCGTGGAAACAGAA
>SRMA01027332.1:370304-386039 GCA_007224835.1 Danionella cerebrum
TTAATAAACTCAAACTCAAATCATCTCTCAACGGTACATCTCACACATGTACATACGAGATAACAAATGTAAGTAACGTGCTCTGCAATTGGGTAGTGTTCCTAACCAGGTAAGAGCGCATAAGGATCATATCTTAACACCATGCAACCGAATTGTCACTTAAATAAGCTATAAATAATGAGTTATTTAACATTAAGGAGTAGTCACATTTATTTTACATTAAAATAATTATTAATTAATTAATAAAAAATTATTATTTTACATCTGGGGGTGCCCAGATTCTTTTAAAGGTTTAAAGGGGGGGCTCGACTAAAAAAGTTTGAGAACCACTGTATTATTACTAATGTGGGGGCAATCTTACTAGCTATTATTAGTAATGTAGTGACAATGTTACTAGCTATTATTAGTAATGTAGTGACAATGTTACTAGCTATTATTAGTAATGTAGTGACAATGTTACTGGCTATTATTAGTAATGTAGTGACAATGTTACTGGCTATTATTAGTAATGTAGTGACAATGTTACTAGCTATTATTAGTAATGTAGTGACAATGTTACTGGCTATTACGGTATTACTAATGTGGGGGCAATGTTGCACTGGAACAGTGATGGTGATAACGAATGGTGGACTTTAGAGTGATGAGTGGGGGCAAAGAAAAACATTAAAGCCTTTTTGTTGTTACTTTTACTGTTTACTGTCTGTTCATGTTACATGTTTGGCTGTTAACTTTTACACAGTTGAAATAAAATATTTTACAACAGTATTTGGTTCAGAATCTTTTTTTTCTAGATCTTCCTCTTTTAAAATTGGGTGCGTCTTATGTGCCGGTGCATCTTATGAGCCGAAAAATACGATAATTGTTTATTCGCTCTGGTTGAAATACACTCTAGTCTGAGATGATATTACATTAGATTTAAGATCAGGATTTCTTGAGCACAACAATAGAATCTTATAAACCTTATAACTTTATAAACATGTAGGACAGTTAAGCTATTTAGATAAATAAAATATTTTTAAAATCAGGCTTGGTCACCATTCTGTTGGGGCAATAAAAGCAGGTGGGGCTTGTATTTGCTGCTTCGTCCAAAGTGAGGAATGAGAAAAAAAAAGTTTGAACTAAAGGGTCTCAAGCCACACTGTGGGTCTTTATAAATGGTTTGTACTTCATAACTTCTTATCCTCAAATGCTTTGTATTTGCCTTAGTTTTTGAGGTCCTTTACGTTTGTAGGGTGCACAATATTGCCATTTTGATACGTTCCTGCAGCATTAAAGAAAACAATTAGCACCAAAATTTGAAAATGAGTTCATGGTAAAAGCTGATTCGTGTTGTTTCCGGTGGATGCTGTTCAGGGTGCGTCGGTGATGCTTGTGGTTTCCCCATGAGTCAGTATCTGAAAGATCAGGCCTGCTTCTGTGGTCGAAATGCCAGGATGTCTGCCTGTCTCGTAAGTCACTGTCACACACTTTCCATACTTGCTGAATTATGATTTTTCATTATTCATGAACCTATTTCACTCAAAAGTTTATAATGTATACGCATGTTTATGTATGTAGATATCAACCCATACCGATAGGTTAAACTAGATTTCATTGTTTTTATTTCACATTTTATCAGATTTGCTTGGGTTTAGACTTGAGCGAGGGCTGAAATGGTCAGCCTTTTTATTCTCTATTCTTTAATCTTTTCATGTCTGGTTTTCTTGGAGATTGTGACTCTATATGTTTTTAAACTGGGACAAACACTGTTTGCGGAAACATGATCCGAAACAGATTTGAATTTAAATGAAATATTGATTGTAATTCTCTTACAGCTTCCTAAGGAGTCACTTTTTTACCGAGAGGTTCTCCATGTTATTTTACGTGATCACTACGATTCTTTTAAAAGGTATCAATCAAACAAAACACATTACATGATAATCTACTCTATGTATTTAGATAAAGTTACAGTATGAGCTTCTTCTGTGGTCCGTGATATAAAGATATGAATAACTCCATATCCCAAAACACCAGACCAAGCGACATAGCATTGGAGCCAACTCTGGGGTCCAACATCCCATATGCGTAAGAATCCAATCGTAAGGACATGAATGATGCACAGGAGGATGGTGCTCCAAGGAACAGTACAAGATGTTAAGGTCGGGCTGAGTGCTATTGAGATGTGTTTAAGAAAAGAATGACCAGGCTTACAAAATCACAATGAAAGTGTCTACATGAAGAGTAAAGAAATTATATGGGACAAAGGTCATTTTCCCATTACAACGATGCAGTATTAAAACTTGCTGAGTGTGGAAGAAGCACAGAGGACCATATGTAAGATTCTCTGGTTTATTCAATACTACTAGTGGACATAGCAGGGCCTTGGAGAGCTTCCCAGGTTTTGACAACAATCGATTCCAAAAAGAAAGAGATATAATGTATACAGGCTACCTTCACAGCGGGGGAGAGACACACAGATCCACGAAACTCCAGACATGACAGGAACATAAGGATATCAGGTAAGGATGCAGTGATATTTCTGAGAGATTGGTGACTGCACAACAGGTGCATTCTATAATCCGACTGCAGCGACTGAATCAGATAAAGTAACGGCACACAAGAGGTGGAGGAAACAAAACAAAAAGATTAAATAGATAAGGACTAAACATTTTGTTTGGCATGTAATGACTAAAAAAACATTAAAGAATTTATAAAAAAATCATTTTTTTTAAAGTGTACATTTTCAATGTCAAATATTAAATAAAGACTCCCCCGAGCTCCTCAAAGAATGTATGTAAAACTCCTGAGATTAGAGGTCTCTTGAAAGGGATTTAACAAAGCATTGTATAGAGATTTACCTCCACGCTTATTCACATTCAATGTTCCATTGAGAACAAGCACATCACCTGCGGAGGACACTCTCCATCTCCTTCCTCTCTTGTTGAGCCTCCTTGATTTGAGATGTAACTCTGGACAGGAACTCTTCAAAGTTGGTCAAAAGATGAGGTTCATCTTTCCGGAGCTGAGCCCATAGGCTTCGTACCTCACCGGGGCTAATGTAAAGAAAAGATTACACCTTTAACTATTTCAATTAAGTGTTACCTAAATGTGTAAAAGACCAGCACTGACTCCTCAAACACATTGCTAGCCCCCAGACTCTCCATCAACATGCTAAAATGTCTTTCTTCATCCTCCTCTTCGCCTAATTGCTGGTCATATGCTAAAGCCTCAGGAAAATTCTGAGAGAGCAATGTCCTCTGATCGTCTGTCGCAGAGCCTCTTCGTCTATTTAGGAAGTTACCTGGGAAAATTACAGAAACATCTTAGAGTTGTTTCATTTTGTTTGCTGTAGAAGTGACTGCTGACTTACTGAATCCAGATGAAAATTCTCCCAGTGTAAGGAAACCATTTTTGTAGTCGTCTAAAGAATCAAAAACATTCTCAAGTTCCTCAGCGGTGAGCGGCAATTCTTTGTGCAGCCTCTGACAGAAAGAATGAGTGCAATTCGACAATAATGCATTTACTTTGAATGTCACCACACTATTTTATACTGTGTAATATTTACTCACCTGTAGATATTTACATTTTAAACAATACTATTTGTATTAGCAACTTTGCCTACTGTTATCTTCAAAGCATTTACATATTTGTACAGATTTTAGCTCTGACAATTAAAGTTAACAGTGAAACCTGATCTTCTTCTGGTGGGTTTCAATTTACTATGTCTATTGTCTAATCAGCTGCTATCACAACTTGTGAACTGCTATTCCACTGAAGAAACATCTCAAGGATGATCAATAAATATGTTTGTTCATGCAAATTATTAGATTTTAGTTTTAGTTTAAAGTGATTTTGCTGTGGGTACGGGCAAAAAAGTTACATTCATTTCTATTAAGACTGAAGCATAAAAATGCGGAAAACTGCACCAAGATAGAAAAAAATATAATCTGTGCAATATTTTAGCTGTATTAATAGTGCAACAAACTGTTTACAATAACAAAAATATATTATAAATCGTTTATAAATAACATTTATACGGGCTATCTTTGAATGTTTTCTACTTTTTTATGTGTAGCTAAAAACTATTTAGTTTAAATTTAACAATTTTTTGGAGGTTGAATTATATTTAACATCCATACAAGGCTGTAGTGAAGACATTTAAAAGTGTGGTAAATGTCTAGGTGAAGGACTCAGACGTTACCCTCATATCAGTGCGTGTGATGAAACCCTTTCCCTCACTATCACAGATCTGAAAGAAATCCTCAATCTTCTTTATCATGTCCACTTGTCCCCATCCTGCATCCTTCTTCACACTTTTCCTGGGCTGTGGTTTGGGCTGAACCAATCCACTGCTGGTGCATCGTCTACTGACTTTATTATCTTCAATCTCAGACATACCTCCGCGGTTCGATGTAGTTAGAGAAAATTTGTAGAATCACCAAATAAATCCAAAAGAAGGATTTGGTGTCCAGATTTAATCAGAAAGCATAAATAATTCCCGCCTTGTCCTGAGCTGCTTTCTCGCAGAAAGAAACACAAATGGTCTCCAAACAGTGTGCATCTTAAGAAATGTTAAGACTTTAAGAACAGAAATGCAGGAGGGGGTGGGGGAGTGGGGTTATGGGCTGCTAAAGGCAGTTCTCTAGGTGTAGTAGATAACCTTAATGTTTATTCAAATGTAAATATAAACCTTGAATGTAGTAAACGTAGTACCTTCAGGAAGTCCAGCTCGATCTCACTGTCCAAACATGTTTTAGGGGAATAGAATACATGCAAAAAATGGACTTGGCAGTTCATGGATTAGCAAAATGTACATTTGCCTGATTATTTGTAGTAAATATAATGCACTTCTTAATGTGAATAAAACATGTTTATGATTTGATCAGATGCTTGATATTTTTTGAGTGAATGTGAGTGAATGGTGAGTGAGTGTGGGCCCTGCTATGGACTGGTGATTTGTCCAGGATTTGTCCCCCTGCGATAAGGACCCTTTCTTAAACAGTAATAAGCAAATGTAATGGAAATAAAAAAAAAAAAAAACAAGTTGATGAAAGCAGTGATCGATGGCTTTGCAGCAGAAAAATATTTCAGTAGTGACATTGATGTCATGCTGAAGGAGAAGATAAAATTAAATTGTTTCACCATTACCATTTACTTGTACTTTTACATCACACTTTTTAACTGCAGCAAGTGCTACGTGTAAAATAGAAAAACATTAAAATTTACTCTGATAGGTTCCAAAGAGATTTATTTCATAACAAGAACTTAATTTTAATTTTATACTTTTATTGTTATTTCTAGTGTGCCAGTGTAACCAGTGGATCTGCGTTGTGTGTTTTCCTTTTTTACCATTAAAAGTGAACTAGTCAGACATCAGATGGTGTTGTATGGAATTAATTTTGTGCCAAAATACGAACGTAATTTCAGCAAAAACAAACCCAAATAAATCGAGAAAAAAAATCAGCCTGAAAACAAAAATAATCAAGTAATTACCATAAAAAACAACTTTGATCAGAAATACACTAAATTTTTTGTTTGTTCTGTTTTAAGCTTTGGTTTTGCTTCTCAGAGTTTTGATTACCCTTTCAGCATCTTTGCATTTACTTACTATTTTTTGTTTGCGATCCTGACTGTTACGTTTGTCATTCTGGCACAAACCTTTCATGGGGGCGGGGATAACAGTGGTTCACCCTCATTGGCTAGTACAGTTTTGATTGGCAGCTCAATGAACTGGATGTTTTCAGGCAGATTTTCTTTTTTGTAATTAATTTATTTGCATTTGTTTTGTCGAATTAAATCCATAGTGTTTATCAATTTATTCCTGACAGTAGGAAGAGAGAATTTTTTTTTTTTAATTTTCTTTTCCTTGTCCTGTGCTCAAAAGCCATCACATGGGAGAGTAAATGCTTTGCTGAGTCTCCAGGAGAGTAAAACACCTTGTGGTTCCCGCGAGGCGTTGGCCTGAAAGGGGGAGTGGATAAGGGGTTGGGGAAGGGTGAGGGGGGAAAGGTTCATGAGAGAAAAAAAAGGAAGAGGAAAAGAGAAAAAATAAAAAAATAAGTAAATAAATAAAAATTAAATAAATAAATACCTACCTGAACATAACATATAAGTCCTAGTTACAGTTCTTTTTGTTCTGTGTACTTCTACATTAACATGGGATTCATGTTTTTTTTCTATACCTGTTACACCGGCTTTACGATCAATTTACCAATAAATGCACAAGTTATCACATGATTTTACTTCCGTATTCTCTGACATTTACACACAACTTCTAACCCCACACATATCTGGAACCAAAGAAACATTGCATTTAAAAACAAGTCAATCTTTTTTCAAAAATGGCTTGACCATAATATTGTATTAGTCTGACAGTGAATTAATTTGTATAATTATACGGAAACCTATTCACTTCCTGTAACCAACAGAGATTTTCCACTGAGATGTCTTCCTGCCGCTGTAATCTTACGTCTGAAAGATTCCTGCGTCTTCAAACATTGGCCCACTTCTTACTGGTCCTGGCAGACCTTGCCTTCCAGTTACATGTCGCAAAAAATGGATTTTATCTCTCAGTGGAAGATCTGGTAGTTGCTTTCCTTGAGCTTCTTTATAAATACTACTCTGTAGAGCCTTTCTCTTCTTGGTTTCATAAAGACACAAGCTGTTCCTTCTGTAATTCTGAAACTCTTCTTTCTGTAACTACTCTGCAAGCTTTTCGTCTGATATTCTTCTTTTTTTACAAAGTATTTTTAACAATGGTTTCAAGTATTCTGAAGAACTCCTCTCACGCTACCAACAGACTGTTCTCTTCTCCTCCGGACTCAAAGCATCAGACTGAGGAAGAGCTTCTTTCAGGATCTCCCTACTGAACTCAGCTCCACGAGGCCTCCCACCAATCACACCATCATCCTTCCGCTAGCCATATCCCTTTATTTATGATATATTACATAGCAAATATTGCACACAACTCATTTGCTCTTAGAAATGCACATATCTGTTTTGCACATATTCTACTTACTTATTTATTTGCATACCCTGCTGTAAATATTAACCAAAGCCCATCTGTAAATAGTATCTAAATTCTATTTATATTCATGTATATTTCTATTTTTACATACCTCTTATCTGTTTTATGCCCTTTAATGGTTTGACCCAAACTGCATTTCAATACCCTGTGCTTTTATATGTGTAATGACAATAAAGTTGAATCTAGTCTAAAATATTGCTTTTAAATATTTAAAAGTGTTTGGAATTCATGAGTATTTCAAAGAAGATAGAGAAGAATACATTTCATATGCCCAAATGTAAACACAGTAACTCAAAACACTTTAACTTAAAATCTAATTTAAAAGTATTCAACCTCTCTATCCATCCATCCACATAAATATATGAATATATCGAGCCTTGCACATTTTGAAAAGGCATTAAAAATAGGGTTTTTTTTTATCTTGAGACTTACCAAACCGATGTCTACTAGCACCTGTATATATCTGCTGTGTGCAGTGACAAGCTCTAAATCATGAAACCTCCTCATAATGATAAATATTTTCAATACAGACTAGTTGATCATATTCTGTTCTCGGTGGAGCTTCTCTACGTGCTGGAGGAGGAGCGTTCTCATCACAACCTTTATTGATATATATGGAGAAAATCGAAATGCCACTTTCTGATTCGTCAGTTGTTGTGTTTGATGGTTTCTTCAGTTGGGTCTAATAAGGCAACAATCAGAGTCATTGGTAGATTTGAGTCTGTCAGGGGCTGATAGCTGACAGCTTCTCACTGAGGGAGCAGAGTTGAGTGGAGTGATGAGATAAAGATGGAGTGGAGACGTCTGACACTTCTGTCCTCTACTGTTCTTTTACTGTCATCTTTCACTTTAACTGGTGAGAAACAAGTCAACAGTAAAGATTTTTATTGAAAGTTTATCTTCAGGCAACAAACTACAAAGATGTTTTAATTGTCTACAAAGACTATTTAAATCCATATTTAATGCAATTTTATTAGAATCTAATAATAGTTTTATTAAATAAATATATATTAAAGCTCTTAACATTTAATAAAGTCATTTTTGAACATTTGTTGTATGTATAGATTTCCAGAAGGTTCGGTTGGTTGGAGGTCAGAGTCGCTGCAGCGGTCGAGTGGAGGTTCATCATGATGATCAGTGGGGAACAGTGTGTGATTATGACTGGGATATTACTGATGCTGCAGTGGTGTGTAGAGAACTGGGCTGTGGAGACGCTGTAGCAGCTCTGGGTCATGCTTACTTTGGAGCAGGATCAGGACGGATCTGGATGGATGATGTGTCCTGTAGTGGATCAGAGTCAACACTGAAGGATTGTGGGTCGGCAGGATGGGGTGAACAGAACTGTGATCATAATGAAGATGCTGGAGTCAGATGCTCAGGTGAAGAAATCTATTTTATTTTGTATTAATGCTTTGTTGGTCTGAACTATTAATATAAATGTTTACAATCGTTTTACAATCTTAACAAGTTTAAAATCAATTAATATTTTAAAATTTGTTGTTAAGCATTAATTTAACTGTGATATAAAAGATCAAACTTGTTTTCTCTGAGAGCGGAAACGGTTTTTATCTGAGGTTTTATCAATATTTCTGGTTTGTTCAGGTGTCAGGCTGGTTGCAGGCTCTCGCTGCTCTGGAAGGTTGGAGATGCTTCGGAATGAGACGTGGATGTCAGTGTGTGATGCTGCCTTTGACCTTCAGGATGCAGAGGTTGCGTGTAGAGAGCTGGACTGTGGTGCTCCTGTAGAGCTGCTGCCACCAGATGCTTTTGGTGGAGGAGATCTCCAGATGTGGACACTGGACATTCAGTGCACAGGAAACGAATCACACATCGACCAGTGCCCAACGTCACGTGAAATCCAGTGCTCCCAAGATAACAGTGTGGGGCTGAGGTGTTCAGGTAAAATCTCAGTGTTTATTAGGATTCAGAAATAGTTGATAAATTAATTCAAGGTCGAAAGGTTTAACCATGGAGAAATATTATTAGAGTTTTGTTTTACTTTGGTTTGAATTCAGTTGAAGAGAAATATAAGAGTTTCGGAAATACTGAAAATCATGATACTGTATGTCGTTTACAACATAAAAAAATCATTTGCAATATATATTTTAGGCTGTTTATCCAACGGATATTTAATACACAAAGTTCTATTAAACTACTGTGATTAAAATTATTTATCTGTGTCTGAAATGCAGATTTCCAGAAGGTTCGGTTGGTTGGAGGTCAGAGGCGCTGCAGCGGTCGAGTGGAGGTTCATCATGATGATCAGTGGGGAACAGTGTGTGATTATGACTGGGATATTACTGATGCTGCAGTGGTGTGTAGAGAACTGGGCTGTGGAGACGCTGTAGAAGCTCTGGGTCGTGCTTACTTTGGAGCAGGATCAGGACCGATCTGGATGGATGATGTGTCCTGTAGTGGATCAGAGTCAACACTGAAGGATTGTGGGTCGGCAGGATGGGGTCAACATACCTGTGATCATAATGAAGATGCTGGAGTCAGATGCTCGGGTGAAGAAATATTTTTTATTTTGTATTAATGCTTTGCTGGTCTGAACGTCTAGGTTACTTTCGTAACCCGTGTTCCCTGAAGTAGGGAACGCAGACGATGTCGATGTCTCGACTATAGGGTGGAGCCATTCTGAAAGTGGGTGGAGCTGAATATTTAACGAGCAAATTAATTTGCGAGTGAAGTTGATTAGCGATCATGTTGATTAGCAATCAACTGCTCTATAAGAGCAGAGCGTAACTCTACACTCATTCTGCTTTCTTCCGAGGAGCCGAACCCACTTACCTCTACGGCACCTCAGAGCAGCGACTTGAAGTACATGGCCAAGGGACGTCTGCGTTCCCTCCTTCAGGGAACGCGGGTTATGAAAGTAACCTAGACGTTCCCTTTCAGTCGAGACGCAGACGATGTCGATGTCTCGACTATGGGAACTCCCTCGAAAGGGCCATGACCAAGTCCATCCAACCAGGCCGACTTTAAGCTGCGAAGGTTAGGTATTAGTCAGGCGCCTGGACGGGAACTCCTTCTGCCCCTTAGCCCGGACATTAGTCTATTGAGGGGTCATTGCAATCTGCTGAGGAATTCAAACCAGGGCAACCAGAAGGAGTGTGCCCCTGAGGTGGAACAGGGGCACGCAGAGGCTTGCATCGGGACCTGAAGAGGGCATCCAGCAAGCGACAAAGCATTCTGCTGGCTATAAAAGAAAGGCCGAACCGAAAGCCATCTTTCCCTGCCCAGGTAGGGGACGGAACGGAAACGGGGTAATACAACTCACCTGAAAAGGGGCTTTGTATAGAGTACATGGTTTGGGCCACCCAGATAGGGGGGTCCGCAAGTCCGGCCCGAGTTCTGTAGGGATCAGGCCCAGCGGCAAAACCTTACTACAGAACCTAGCAGAGCTAACTGCTCCGCGTCAGTCAGATGCTGAGTGGGTGGGAGGATAGGGTTCACTGATCCACCAGTCGGGAGACGTGAAAAAAGGTTCCTTCCCGCAGGACTAGGAACCTGCAGGCGCAGCACATCCTTGATGCGGGGGTCCTAGTGGTGCTTAGGCCCCGGATCAGAGCCCTCATCGGTATTGGAGTTGGTGACTAGGGAGCGGATGTTCGACAAACCCATGGGGATGTGCATCCATGGGTGTTACCCCCTACTGTGCCAACACATATGTCGACCAGACCGCAGCTCGACATATGTCGGCGAGTGAGACCCCCTTGGCAAGTGCCCACGAGGCGGCGATGCCGCGGGTGGAATGGGCCCTCAGCTTCGTTAGAGGGCAGGGTACACCACTCGCCTGGTAAGCCAGCTGGATAGCCTCCACAATCCAATGCGCTATCCGCTGCTTAGACACAGCGTACCCCTTGCGCTGGCCGTGGTAGCATATGAGGAGCTGATCCACGATCTTGTTCGAAGTGCCGGGAATGTGAATGGCTCTGAGCGACAAGAGTCTGCTCTGACTCCACAGGAGCAGTCATTGGGCGAGGTAGTGCAGATGGCAGGAGCAAACACCTCCTTGGGAGTTGATGTAAGCTACAACTGCCGTGCTGTCCATCCTGACAAGCACGTGAGACTGAAGCAGTAGAGGGCGGAAACGCCGTAGTGCCAGTATGACTGCAACTAGCTCGAGATGGTTTATGTGCCACAGAGCGAGATGCCGGTTCCAGGAGCCGGATGCTCGATGGGAACCGCACACGGCGCCCCAACCTGTCATGGAGGCATCCGTGGTGACGACCTTGCGACAGGTGATCCCACCCAGGGGAACCCCTGCGCGAAGGAAGCTCACGGAGCCCCAGACCTTGAGGGTGTAGAGGCAGCGATGTGTCACGGGCACTTGAAGCTGACCTCTGCGCCATGCCCAACTCGGAACTCGGGAATGAAGCCATAGCTGAAACGGTCGCATATGCAGGACCCCAAGCGGATTCACCGGGGCTGCAGCTAACATATGCCCCAGGAGCCTCTGAAATCCTTTCAGTTTGACCGTCCATCGTGAAGACGCAGCTCTGAGAGCGGACAGCAGGGCCCGGGTGCGGTCTGCCGTGAGGCGCACCCTCATATTCACAGAGTCCAGCTCCAAACCGAGAAAAGTAGTCGCACGGACAGGAGTCAGGTGACTTTTCTCCCAGTTGACCTGAAACCCTAGATGGCCGAGGTGCGAAAGCGCCTGTGTGCGGTCAACTCGTTTCTGGATGAAGCTAGCCGTCCAGGTAATCCAGGACATGGATGCCTGCCCAGCGTAGCGGGGCGAGAGCAGCCCGGATCACCTTCGTGAAGGTGCACGGGGAGAGGGACAGGCCGAAGGGCAGGACGCAGTACTGATAGGCTTGGCCCTCGAAACAGAACCTGAGAAAGGGTCTGTAATCACCACATGAAAGTACGCGTCCTTCAGGTCTATGGTGGCGAACCAATCCCCAGGACGAAAGCATGGCAGAAGGCTGCGGATCGTCAACATCTTGAAGAGGAACTGGGCCAGGTTCGGTTTAGACGTCTCAGATCCAGGATTGGTCGCAACCCGCCTGATTTTTTGGGGACGAGAAAGTAACGGTTGTAAAAGCTTCTTTCTGCATCGGCTGGAGGGACCGGCTCGACTGCTCTCTTCGACAGAAGGGCAGTGATCTCCTCTCATAGGAGTGAGGCGCCTGACCGGGGGACAGAGGTCTCTAAAACTCCTCGAAACCTGGGGGGTTTTACGAATTGAATCGTATAACCCAGCCGGATGGTCCGGAGGATCCACTGGCTGACCCCGGGAAGCTTCCGCCAGGCTCGCAGGCAAGCTGCCAGTGATCCGATGCCGGTCTGTGGCGTATAGGGGCTGTAGCTGCCGCATCCACTGACCGGGCCTCTGGAGCTCGTACCCATGTCTGGGCCCCCGTCAGAGTATGAGAGGGGTGTGTCCCTGACGGTTGGGTAGGAGTTTCCTTTATACTTAACCCGAGGGTCGGCAGCCAGATGAGCGTCTTCTTTTACAAGAAAGGGGACATATGACAATCGTGTGCTTATTGCTGACTTCAGCATTCAGGAGCGGAGGGGGTGAGTGAGTCTCGTGAACCCAGGTCAGCCTGACCTTGGGCCTGTGTACGCCTGCGCACTCCTGAATGCAATGGAAAAGCTGCAGATGAAGAGACTATGGGTTTCCCGTATCTTGAATGTCTGTATTTCTATCACATTAAGCATTAATTTAACTGTGATATAAAAGATCAAACTTGTTTTCTCTGAGGGTGGAAACTGTTTTTATCTGAGGTTTTATCAATATTTCTGGTTTGTTTAGGTGTCAGGCTGGTTGCAAGCTCTCACTGCTCTGGAAGGTTGGAGATGCTTCGGAATGAGACGTGGATGTCAGTGTGTAATGCTGCCTTTGACCTTCAGGATGCAGAGGTTGCGTGTAGAGAGCTGGACTGTGGTGCTCCTGTAGAGCTGCTGCCACCAGATGCTTTTGGTGGAGGAGATCTCCAGATGTGGACACTGAACATTCAGTGCACAGGAAACGAATCACACATCGACCAGTGCCCAACGTCACGTGAAATCCAGTGCTCCCAAGATAACAGTGTGGGGCTGAGGTGTTCAGGTAAAATCTCAGTGTTTATTAGGATTCAGAAATTGTTGCTAAATTAACCTCTTAAGCCCGAGAGTCCCCGGTACCGGGGACTTGCCCCCTTGTGCGTTACATTTTCACTCATAGCTCACGAACCCTGAGAATAACCCACACATATTAAATACTGTTGTGTTCAGCGGAAACTCCTCTAAAAAACGTATCTAATTCAATTTCATATCCGTTAACCACAGCTCGAACGCCATGCAAATAAACAACAACATGTCCGGAGTATAATTCATGACCACGTTTTTGTTTATGTGCGATATGTATCCACAATATAAACGGAAACACCAAAACCATGACATTAAATGAAAGCTAACAACCAGCTGAATCCAGCGATATGCAACTCATTTACATTGCATGAAGTATTTCAGAGCAGGGAGCGAAAGTTCCCCGAAAAAACGCCAGCAAAAACCAAGCAAGCATGTAAATCTTGTCTTACCTTTGCCGTTTTTTCAACAAAAAGTTATTTCCATAGCGATAAAAGTCAGTTTGTTGTTATGTCCGGTCAATAGCTTCGCGAAAACGCCATTTTGCATTTTTTATGTGGCTCCTTGGTCTCATGACGTCACCAAATATGGAATGACTCCCCGTGCGTAAGAGGTGGTCTCTCCACGCTGCGCGTCGTGTGATTCGTCGGCGATCCCGTCAGTCTCAAAATGGTTGAGCTGATTGGTTCCATAGAATCAGAGCTTTCCAGCGATATATAGATCTCCCGGATTGGACAGATGGTCGGGGGGTAGGGACACGCAGAAGCTCGACGTCGAAAGCGTTTGTGAATGAAAGGTTCCCAAAAGCGCAGCAAGATGGGGTAAATGAGCTTCCACCCCCCTTTCACAGCGTTTCTTTAGGAGTTTTTTTGCTGAAATCATGTCCCGTAAGCAAGAAAAGAAGACCATGAACGTAGCTGAAGCTTTGGACAAGATTTTTTCCATATTTCAATTATTGTGCCAAATTGTGCCAAACTGTGCCAACATGGATTACGCCTGAACTTTGTTCAATCAAAACCTTTACAGAATATTAGTTTCTTGTAGTATGAACACCAAACTTGCTACAGATGTTCTTGACATGTAGTGGTTACAATTGATTGTGTTTATTTGCTTCGTTATAAGTAAAATAAGGAGATATTGGAGGAAACATGTGGGTTTTTTTAGGCGGAGTTCATTTTTTGGCCATTCCAACATCAATTACTCTTACCCAGTGTTCTTGACTGTCAAATTAACTCATCCACACCACTCCCCAAGAACCTATCTTCATTTTGATACCAAGATTTGCAGTTTAGGCCTTGTAAAAGCTGAGAAATGCCTTAAAAAGTAAAAGTATAGGATTTTCGGAAAATAGGCCTCAGGGCTTAAGAGGTTAATTCAAAGTCGAAAGGTTTAACCATGGAGAAATATTATTAGAGTTTGGTTTTACTTTTATTTGGTTTGAATTCAGTTGAAGAGAAATATAAGAGTTTTGGAAATAATGTAAACCATGAAACTGTATGTCATTTACAACATAAAAATATCATTTGCAATATATATTTTCAGGATATTTTTATCTATAAAAACAGATATTTAATACACAAACTATTAAACTTCTCTGATTAAACTGATTTCTCTGTGTCTGAAATGCAGATTTCCAGAAAGTTCTGTTGGTTGGAGGTCAGAGGCACTGCAGCGGTCGAGTGGAGGTTTTTCATGATGATCAGTGGGGAACAGTGTGTGATGATGACTGGGATATTACTGATGCTGCAGTGGTGTGTAGAGAACTGGGCTGTGGAGACGCTCTAGAAGCTCTGGGTTTTGCTTACTTTGGAGCAGGATCAGGACGGATCTGGATGAGTCGTGTGTCCTGTAGTGGATCAGAGTCAACACTGAAGGATTGTGGGTCGGCAGGATGGGGTCGACATAACTGTGACCATGATGAAGATGCTGGAGTCAGATGCTCAGGTGAAGAAATCTTTTTTATTTTGTATTAATGCTTTGCTGGTCTAAACTATCAATATAAATGTTTACAGTTGTTTTACAATCTTTACAAGTTTAAAATCAATTAATATTTTAAAATGTGTAGTTAAACATTAATTTAACTGTGATATAAAAGATCAAACTTGTTTTCTCTGAGAGCGGAAACTGTTTTTATCTGAGGTTCCCTTTCAGTCGGTCCCGGAGACGTTAGTCGGGATTAGACAGACTGAATGGGAGCTAATCACCGTGGGAGCGACTTTCGAACATATCAACCGGCAAATTAATTTGCAGGCGTAGGTGATTGATTAGCAATCAGCCAGGTATAAAGCCGGGCGTGCCTACGCTACCAGTATGCAATTTTCCTTCGGAGCTGACTGAGTGTAACTCTCTCTCCTAACTTTGACGCTACCCAGCTTGAAAGATTAGTAAGTTACTTACCTTGGCTTATTGGTGTTGTCCTCTGCTAGCCCCAGAATAGCAAGCCACCACACGCCAGCACCTCAGATCTTTTCGAGCAAGCCTGTCCAGTGTGTTTTTCGCCGTTTTCTCATAATCCTGTCCATTTTCGCGACACGATGAGCAAAACGTGCATTACTCCTAACTGCGGTGGATTTATCTCATCGAAAGACGGTCACGATAGATGTGTGGAGTGTTTGGGGTTCCAACACGCCTGCGCAGCTTTCGTGAGG
>SRMA01027332.1:386049-401102 GCA_007224835.1 Danionella cerebrum
TGCCCTCTAGCTCAGCGCCGTCGCGGCTGGATGATTGGTTCCTGGGTAAGCGCCGGGGCACTGTCCCCCGTGCTCCTGCAGTTCCTTTCTTCCCGGAGGTGCACGAGGAGCTCACAAAATTCTGGCGGGCTCCCCTGTCTGCCAGGGCTTCCAGCTCCTCCCCCTTCTCCGCCTTGGATGATGCAGCAGCTAGGGGATACTCCGCGATTCCGCGAGTGGAGCAGGCTGTCGCGGTACACTTGTGCCCCGGCAGTGCTGCCGCTTGGCGGGCTCGCCCGAGTGTGCCCTCCAAAGCTGGAAAGTTTTCGTCTGCCCTGATGGCGAAAGCTTATTCAGCTGCGGGTGAAGCTGCTGCATCGTTGCATGCTATGGCGACCTTACAGGTCCTTCAGGCCAAGGTCCCCCGTGACATGCACCAAGGGGGTGGTGACCAACAGTCTGTAATGGACTTACGTTCAGCCACTGATTTTGCGCTTCGTGCTACAAAATCAGCAGCGCTGAACATTGGTCGCACGATGGCCACTCTTGTGGTACAGGAGCGCCATCTTTGGTTGGAGCAGGCTTCTATGCTTCCCGAAGACCGAAACCGGTTTCTGGATGCACCTGTCTCCCAAGGTGGTCTCTTTGGCATCGCCGTGGATGATTTCGCATCAAAGGTCTCCACGATCAGGAAACAGGCGGAGGGTCTGGGTGAGCTCATGGTCCCTTGCCGGAAGCGGCGAGCTCCTGCTGCTTCCGTGCCGGATCCCTCTCCGCCTGTGCGACGCCAAAGAGAGCGACTCTCGTCACAGTCTCGGCCTTCGACCTCTGGTCCGAGGAAGACCTCTGCATGACGAAAGTCGCAGTCAAGCAGAGGGTTCTCGACGGCAGACGAGGGCTTCCAATAAGAAGCGCCCCTGAGGTTGGCGACTTAGGAGGAAATGAGATCTTCTTTGGGTCTTGTCACCGACCCAGGGGGGGGGGGGTCTACCACACACTCCTTGCTGCCGTCACCTACTGTGTCAAAGAAAGATCTCACTTCCTGCCCGAGAATAGCGGACTCGCATGCCCTGCGGTCTGGGGTTCCCCTTCCTCTGTCTCTGATGGGTCGGCACGTGCTGGTCAGGACAGACAGCACCGCGGTAGTAGCGTACATCAACCACCAGGGCGGTGTGCGCTCCCGTGCTCTGCACTACATCGCCCAACGACTGCTCCTCTGGAGTCAGAGCAGACTTGGGAGCGAGCTCCGCTGGGCATGGCAGAGAGCGCGGGGGCACAAAACCCCTGCCCTCATCTGACCATCCCCCAGGGTCCGCCCCTGGTGATTCCGCCCACAAGTCCGCCTCCGGGCGGCCCCGCCATAGGGACCATCGGCACGTCCCGACCACACCCCCTGTCAGCTTACCTGGGAGCCTGGCAGAAGCTTCCCGGGGTCTCACAGTGGGTGGTCCGGACAATCCGGCAGGGCTACAAGATTCAGTTCGTGTCCGCCCCCAGGTTTCGTGGTGTGCTTCACACTCCTGTCCCCCGGACAGGCACCTCACTCATGCGAGAGGAGATCGACGCCCTTTTGAACAAAGACGCGATCGAGCCGGTACCCCCAGCCGATATGGAACGCAGGTTTTACAGCCCATACTTCCTGGTCCTGAAGTTATTTCAGAGGCTCCTGGGGCATATATGCCTCCAAGACCGGTTGGGGCACTGTGTGCGGTCCCCACCGAGAGTCTGCTTCCTGGATCGGACGGCTTTCTCGCTGGCACATCAACCGTCTCGAGCTAGTTGCAGTCACCCTGGCGCTTCAGCCCGCTCCTCAGGGGTCGGCACCGCGGTAGTAGCGTACATCAACCACCAGGGCGGTGTGCGCTCCCGTGCTCTGCACTACATCGCCCAACGACTGCTCCTCTGGAGTCAGAGCAGACTTCTGTCGCTCAGAGCCTGTTACATCCCCAGGGAGTGCAACCGGATCACGGATTCGCTGTCCAGGTTCCACCCCAGGGCGGGAGAATGGCGACTCCATCCTCGGGCTGTTCAGCAGATATGGGACATCTTCGGCGAGGCCCAAGTAGACCTGTTTGCCTCCCGGCAGAATACCCATTGCCGGCTTTTTTACTCCCTGTCCCTGGCTCCTCTCGGGACAGATGCGCTGGCACACTGCTGGCCCAGGAACAAACGCTTGTACGCGTTTCCCCCAGTGAGCCTTCTGGCACAGTTACTGTCCAAGGTCAGGGAGGACGAGCGAGAACTGCTTCTGGTCGTGCCCCTCTGGCTGAACAGAGCCTGGTTCCCGGACCTTTCTACGCTCGTGACAGCCCCCCCCCCCCTGGCCGATCCCTCTGAGTCCGGACCTCCTGACTCAGGGGGCAGGATACAGGCACCCGCGGACAGACCTCTGGGCCCTACACTTATGGCATATCTGCGGTGGACCCCGAGCCTCTACCACCCTCCGTGGGTGCGTAGAGGCTACTCGAGCGTGCTACGCTGGCAAGTGGGGTCGGTTCGTCGATTGGTGTTCCTCCCGTCAGGAAGACCCCAGGACGTGCCCCATCAGAGTCGCGTTGACCTTATTCCAGGAGAGGTTCGATCGGGGACTGTCCCCTTCGTCCCTCAAGGTCTACGCCTCCGCTATTTCTGCCTTCCACCTTCGGGTAGAAGGGAAATCAGTGGGCAGCCACGAACTGACGGTGAGATTTCTCAATGGAGCTAGGCGTCTTAGGCCGCCTAGACCCCCCTCTGTTCCCTCTTGGGACCTCTCCGTCTGGGCTGCGGAAGTCTCCTTTTGAGCTCTTGCACTCGGCGGAGTTGCATGTCCTCTCACTGAAGACCGCACTCCTGCTTGCCTTGGCCTCAATTAAGAGGGTGGGAGATCTCCAGGCACTGTCCGCCGACAAATCCTGCCTGGAATTCGGCCCTGGTGATTCTCTGGTTACCATCAGACCCAGGCTCGGATTCATTCCCAAGGTCCCATCTGTCCCCTTCCGGGACCAGGTGGTGACTCTGCAAGCTCTGCCCCGGGAGGAGGCAGACCCAGCTCAGGGTTCGTTATGTCCAGTAAGAGCCCTTCGGATCTACCTGGACAGAACCCGGGAGCTTCGTTGCTCCCAGTAGCTCTTCATATGTTTTGGAGGCCAGCGTCGGGGTTCCGCGGTCTCCAAGCAACGGCTTGCCCACTGGCTAGTGGATGCTATCCGCCTTGCTTATGAGGCTGTCTCTTATACACATCTAGATGTGTATAAGAGACAGCTCCCATTCAGTCGGTCTAATCCCGACTAACGTCTCCGTTCCCTATTCAGGGAACGTGGGCACAAGTGGGCTCAGTCGGTCTAATCCCGACTAACGTCTCCGGGACCGACTGAAAGGGAACGTCTAGGTTACTTGCGTAACCCCACGTTCCCTGAATAGGGAACGGAGACGTTACCCTTCGCCATGCCCTTGAAGTCATGGATCTGAGGTCGCTGGGAGGTAAGTAGGTCCAGCTCCTCTGAAAATTCCATACTGGTAGCGTAGGCACGCCCGGCTTTATACCCGGCTGATTGCTAATCAATCACCTACGTCTGCAAATTAATTTGACCGTTGATATGTTCGGCAGTCGCTCCCACGGTGATTCGGTCTAATCCCGACTAATGTCTCCATTCCCTCTTTAGGGAACGTAGGGTTACGCAAGTAACCTAGACGTTTTATCAATATTTCTGGTTTGTTCAGGTGTCAGGCTGCTTGCAGGCTCTCGCTGCTCTGGAAGGTTGGAGATGCTTCGGAATGAGACGTGGATGTCAGTGTGTGATGCTGCCTTTGACCTTCAGGATGCAGAGGTTGTGTGTAGAGAGCTGGACTGTGGTGCTCCTGTAGAGCTGCTGCCACCAGATGCTTTTGGTGGAGATCTCCAGATGTGGACACAGAACATTCAGTGCACAGGAAACGAATCACACATTGACCAGTGCCCAACGTCACGTGAATTCCAGTGCTCCCAAGATAACAGTGTGGGGCTGAAGTGTTCTGGTAAAATCTCAGTGTTTATTAGGATTCAGAAATAGTTGATCAATTAATTCAAGGTCGAAAGGATTAACCATATAGAAATATTATTAGAGTTTTGTTTTACTTTGGTTTGAATTCAGTTAAAGAGAAATATAAGAGTTTTGGAAATACTGAAAAACATGAAACTGTTTATCTTTTTTAACATGATCATTTACAACAAAAATACATTTATTTTCAGGCAAAGTTTATTCAGCACAGATATTTAATGTACCACCTTCTATTAAACTACTGTGATTAAAATTATTTCTCTCTGTCTGAAATGCAGATTTCCAGAAGGTTCGGTTGGTTGGAGGTCAGAGGCGCTGCAGCGGTCGAGTGGAGATTCATCATGATTATCAGTGGGGAACAGTGTGTGGTGATCGTTTCTGGGATATTACTGATGCTGCAGTGGTGTGTAGAGAACTGGGCTGTGGAGACGCTCTAGCAGCTCTGGGTTCTGGTTACTTTGGAGCAGGATCAGGACAGATCTGGATGAGTCATGTGTCCTGTAGTGGATCAGAGTCAACACTGAAGGATTGTGGGTGGGCAGGATGGAGTCGACATAATTGTGATCATAATAAAGATGCTGGAGTCAGATGCTCAGGTGAAAAATCTTTTTTATTTTGTATTAATGCTTTGCTGGTCTGAACTATTAATATACCGTATTTTTCGGCTCATAAGACGCACTTTTTCTTCCCCACAACTGAGGGGGAAAAGTTGGTGCGTCTTATAGAGCGAATGCAGAGCACCGCGATGTCCGGTCACGGCCTGTATGAGAGACGTAAGAGCTCCGGAGCTCCGGTGCTAGGCCGAAGCCGTGGCCATATTTGTACAGCCGGCGCTACGCGCTGACGTCATCGCCCATCTCTGCCATAGCGCGGTCGTAACGAAAACGGGAAAAAAACCTACATTTCCCACAATGCCTTTGGCTTCCGCATCCATACTCACGAGCGAAACTACAGAGCTCAGCTGCCGTTTCTCACACATTAAACGTAAGACTCTCGCATTTGAGTGATCTCTCACGCTACAAACCCGATTTCTCACGCTAAAATACATTTCAAGATGTGAAATGGGCACAGCTAATAGTTTATCTGCGATGTTTCTTGAGCCTGATGTGACGCTTGTGCTGGATAGTCAGTGGAAAAAGAAGGAGCTTTAAGACGAGCACATCATCCCAAACTCAAACGTTTATTTTTAGTCTCCTTCAGCGTCACGAAACAAAAGTAAACAATATACAACAGGGTAGCGGTCCCAGGGGAAGAACAGTGCACACACTCGTCTCTCCCTCTCCTCGCACACACTGAGGGTTTAAGGGGCAGCTCTTAAAGGGCAACATTGTCAGTCCTGCAGATTATTCTGATGAGTTTTCACCTGAAATTAGTAGAATTGTTTTCCGGGCGCGCTCATCAGCTTGAGTCGCGGCACCCCTGCGCGCACCGGTCTCTCGTTCTAATTAATCAACTGCCTATTTAGCTGCGCTTCTCTCTCCGCTCTGAGTCGGAGGATTGTACACACTACGTGAGTTGCTATCAATTATCGCTACTAACCTCCTACTCTGTTCCAGTGGATACTCACCCTTTTTGTTCCAGTCCAGTCCTGCGGTGTCGGTGTGGGTTCGGGTCAGCGTGAGCATCTCCGTCGACTCGATCCTCCTCCGGCACTTACTCTCTCTTTCCGCTCTTAACACACTAGTGTGGTGGTTGCCAGCACTTGAGGGACTGCCCGTCGCCATCCTCTTCCCGGGCTTCCTACTCCTGTTATTTTTGTGGAGTCAAGACTCATTCCCTTATTTTGTATTCCGGCCAGTCGGCTTGTGGTTTTGTTGTATCTTCTGAGAACTCCAAAAGAATAAACCTCATTTCAAGTACTCTCCTTGCATCTGGGTCCTTTCCCCACTACAGCTCCTAACAAACATATATACAAATACAATGTGGTACATAGACCTAGCAGTGGACGTTCCACTTACTTTAAGGAGTAGTTACATTTATTTTACATTAAAATAATTAGTAATTAATTATTAAATAATTATTATTTTACATCTGATGGTGCCCAGATTCTTTTAAAGGTTTAAAGGGGGGCTCGACTTGAGAACCACTGTATTATTACTAATGTGGGGGCAATCTTACCAGCTATTATTAGTAATGTAGTGACAATGTTACTGGCTATTACGGTATTACTAATGTGGGGGCAATGTTGCACTGGAACAGTGATGGTGATAACGAATGGTGGACTTTAGAATGATGAGTGGGGGCAAAGAAAAAAATTACAGTCTTTTTTTTTTGTTACTTTTACTGTTTACTGTCTGTTCATGTTACATGTTTGGCTGTTAACTTTTACACAGTTGATATATAATATTTTACAACAGTATTTGGTTCAGAATCTTTTTTTTCTAGATCTTCCTCATTTAAAATTGGGTGCGTCTTATGTGCCGGTGCGTCTTATGAGCCGAAAAATCCGATAAATTTTTACAGTTGTTTTACAATCTTTAGTAAGTTTAAAATGAATTCATATTTTAAAATATGTTGTTAAGCATTATTTAACTGTGATATAAATGATCAAACTTGTTTTCTCTGAGGGTGGACACTGTTTTTATCTGAGGTTTTATCAATATTTCTGGTTTGTTCAGGTGTCAGGCTGGTTGCAGGCTCTCGCTGCTCTGGAAGGTTGGAGATGCTTCGGAATGAGATGTGGATGTCAGTGTGTGATGCTGCCTTTGACCTTCAGGATGCAGAGGTTGCGTGTAGAGAGCTGGACTGTGGTGCTCCTGTAGAGCTGCTGCCACCAGATGCTTTTGGTGGAGGAGATCTCCAGATGTGGACACTGAACATTCAGTGCACAGGAAACGAATCACACATCGACCAGTGCCCAACGTCACGTGAAATCCAGTGCTCCCAAGATAACAGTGTGGGGCTGAGGTGTTCTGGTAAAATCTCAGTGTTTATTAGGATTCGGAAATAGTTGATAAATTAATTCAAGGTCGAAAGGTTTAAACATGGAGAAATATTATTAGAATTTTGTTTTACTTTGGTTTGAATTCAGTTGAAGAGAAATATAAGAGTTTTGGAAATACTGAAAATCATGAAACTGTATGTTGTTTACAACATATAAAAATATAATTTGCAATATATATTTTCAGGCTTAGTTCATCCAACAGATATTTAATCCACAAAGTTCTATTAAACTACTGTGATTAAAATTATTTCTCTGTGTCTGAAATGCAGATTTCCAGAAGGTTCGGTTGGTTGGAGGTCAGAGGCGCTGCAGCGGTCGAGTGGAGGTTTATCATGATGATCAGTGGGGAACAGTGTGTGATGATGACTGGAATATTAGAGATGCTGCAGTGGTGTGTAGAGAACTGGGCTGTGGAGACGCTTCAGAAGCTCTGGGTCATGCTTACTTTGGAGCAGGATCAGGACCGATCTGGATGAGTCATGTGTCCTGTAGTAGATCAGAGTCAACACTGAAGGATTGTGGGTCGGCAGGATGGGGTCGACATACCTGTGATCATAATGAAGATGCTGGAGTCAGATGCTCAGGTGAAGAAATCTTTACATCTCTGTGTTAAATAAACACTGATCATATGTTTTACCAGATTATCATTTAAGAAATTGTGAAATAAGCAACAATTTAATATAATTATTTCACGTAACAGTCTAAACGAACTAATCTTTAGAAATAATGAAACTGGCTGCAATTCTTTTATTATCGTTTCGTAATCTTCTGTGTTCTATAATCAGAAAAAATTCCCTACGGGAGGTTTGCGAGGCTTGCTGATGGTCCTCATTTGTGCTCTGGGAGACTTGAGATGCTACAAGGAAACACATGGTACACAGTGTGTGATGCTGCCTTTGACCTTCAGGATGCAGAAGTAGTTTGTAGAGAGCTGGACTGTGGTGCTCCTGTCCAGATCCTCAGAGGAGCAGCTTTTGGTTACGGTGAAGATCAAATATGGACACTAGAGATTAAATGCACAGGAAAGGAATCTCTCATACGACATTGTCCATCATTACCCAAACCACACTCAAGCTGTACTCATGGCAATGATGTGGGACTGATATGTTCAGGTAAATTACTGTAGTGTACAAATCAACTTTGATTGCAGCAAACGGGACGGAATAAAGTTTGTTAAACTTTTCTGTTCCTAGGGTTCACTGACATCAGACTGGTCGATGGCCCAGACACATGTTCAGGTCGTGTTGAACGTCAATATTACAGTAAATGGGGTACAGTCTGTGATGCATGCTGGGATATGAGCGATGCCAGTGTCCTCTGTAGAGAGCTGAATTGTGGGATTGCTGTCTCCGTTGTGGGATCATCCTGGTTTGGAGAGGGAAATGGTGAAGTCAGGGCTGATGTGTTGGATTGTGATGGGAATGAAACAAAACTCTCTGAATGTTCAGTCTCTTCGTGGAGTCGAGCAGATTGTTCTCATAAACAAGATGTTGGAGTCATCTGCTCAAGTGAGAGAAGTTTATTGAAAAATATTATCAAATAAACAGGTTGTATTTGTCGTTAAATTTCATATGAACCCCTCCTCAGACTCAAGTCTTGCCCTTCATGAGGGTCTGGTCCGCTTGTCCGGAGACAGGCAGTGCGAGGGGTTGGTGGAAGTCTTCATCCATCAGGTCTGGAGGAGAGTTCTGCTGGACTCCTGGACTCTCACTGATTCCTCTGTGCTCTGCACACAGCTGGACTGTGGCTCTGTGCTCAGCATGTCCAGCTCCCTTTCCTCCAGTGCTGGAGAAACTCACGACTGTGTGACGGGCTTCCATTGCTCTGGGAGTGAAGCTCACCTGGGAAACTGCAGCTCTCCACAAACTCTCAACTGCAGCTCTGAACAGCAGCTGTCAATCACTTGCACTGGTAACAACAACATCTGGATAGATTTCATAGTGGTTTCTTATCTGCATTGAGGTTCTGTTTCTCTGAACCCCAGGGCATGGTTCTATCAGGCTGGTGGGTTCTGGAGACAAATGTGCAGGGAGGCTGGAGGTGTTCCACCATGGCTCATGGGGGACAGTCTGTGATGACTCCTGGGATATTAAAGATGCCACAGTGGTTTGCAGGCAGCTGCAGTGTGGAACAGCTCTCAGTGTCCAGCAGGTCCCGGCCTGGTTTGGTCCTGGTTCTGGACGCATCTGGCTGGATGAGGTGGAGTGTGAGGGGCATGAGACATCCCTGTGGAACTGCTCCTCTCTGGGCTGGGGAAAACATGATTGTCAGCACAAGGAAGATGTAGGAGTCGTCTGTTCTGGTAAGAACTGTATATAGGCTTAGCTCATAAGCTACAAAAAGTGCTTTATTACTTCCACAATCCCAAAAACATGTGTCAGGTTAATTGAATAATCTAAATTGTGTGAATGTGTTGCGCCCTGTCCAGCCCAAAGTGAGCACCAGCAGACCCCGGTGACCCCAAAAGGGAACAAGTAGGTTAGAAGATGAATGAACTCTACTGCAAAAGTTTTTAAGTTGTAATCAATCACCAATGAAAGTAAGTGATTATTTTTTTGACAAATCTATGACGTAGGAAATGTAAAGAGGCAGTGATACTATGTGCAGAAACTTTAATTTCTAGAATAAAAGTCCCAAAACGGTGCAAAAATAAGTTCAAGAAAACTTAAAAGTTCAAGGCAGCCAATTGTTATTGTCCAGGATGTACTCTCGATTGATGTGAGCTGGAAATGCACCAGCAGACCCCTGTGACCCCGCAAGGGAATAAACGGGCAGGAGAATTAATTGAAATATATTTTTCCTTTTGAGACTTTTAGAATGGTGTTGCCAGCAAACAAATAAAATAACTCTGACACCACAGTCCTTTAATTTGTTGACATTTATTCAAATAAATAACAAAGAAAATAAAGATTTACTTATTCACATTTAAAGTACACAGAAAAAAAAGTAAGAAACAGTGGGTTTCTCTCAGGGGAAAAATTCTCACCCTCACCACTAGCAGTCAGTATGACGCCTTGGAACACTGTCAATAACGTCAACAACAGTCACTACTAAATTACGGTGTCAGTTACCGAGTCTAGCAATTCTTTCTTATGAAAACCCTAATCCAATAGGTTCTAAATAAGATAGTGTAGTGGCCTCTTTAAATGAACAAAATCTAACAAGAACAATAAACTACATAAAACACGGTAGTGGCATTCCTATGAACACAAAATCACACACTAAATATCCATCCTTTACACATGGAAAACATGTTCTTGCATTACGTACGCATCGGGAAACAATAACACACAATAAACATGAAACTTTCATGTGTTAAGATACTTCAGGAGCTCATAATCACTCACCCTTATTGCAACCATGCACTCTCGGAAATATCACGTGATCAGAACGCTCTTGGGTTTATCTCGGAAACCTAACATTCCGAAGTACAAATTTTGCATTCAGAAAAGGATGTCAGCTCTCTTTAACTCATAATTGTATGAGGACTACTGTTTTACTCACACTTCTCTTGTTTCTTAACCCGATGACTGCAGATTCACACTGTTCCTCGTGCTAACTTTCTCTGCTCACCTTCCGGATTATTTCCTAATTACGTGATGACGTAAACCGCAGATTCACAGACTACAAATAGTCATCACTTGGTTACATTCTCCCCTGCCTAGCAGTCAACGTCCTCGGTGACATTATAGGAATTTCTCAGTTCCTTCACTGCTTCCCTGAAGAACACGGTTCCTAGCTGTAATATCATTTGGGACACTTCATTGCGATTCAAAACAGACTTCGGCTCATGATGGGGATTAGAATGCTTTCCTAAATTACTTCTTGCACTTTATCTGGGTGCAGGCAAACTTTGAGTCCTAACATCCTCTTTAGGCTCCTCGTTTTCTTCCCTAATCTTCACATTAGGCTCCTGAGACACTTTTAGCATTTCCCTCTCCTCTTCACTTTCAGGTTCACTCCTGACTGAATCAGTTTCTTCCCTGGGTTCAGGACATTCCAGGAAGAATTCACCATCTTCATCTCTATCCTCTTGCACTTCCGCAAGTAGAGGTTTCTCTTTTTGCACTTGCAATTTAGCTTTTCCCTTGCCACTCACTGGAGATTCCTCACGCACACATGGTCTAAGATCAACCCTGTTCACTCTCTTAAGAGGACCTCCTTCCACAGGCTCCACAGCATACGTAGTACCCTGCACCTCAACTACTCGATATTGAGTTGGATTCCAGGAATCTTGTATTTTATGTCTTCCTAGAGGTCTATTCCTGAGATAAACAACCTGACCAAGCTCAATGGACGGGCAGTATGATTTGGTGTTGGCAAGCTCAATTCTCTCTGCTGCTTTCCTTTCGGAATAGATCCTAGCACGCTCGTGAGCCTCCCTCAACCGATTCTGATGTACGGCCAACCAATCATGACTGGACTTTTCTTGCTCCGATCTTCCGAGCAAACCATCCACAGGCAAGTGAGGATCTACCCCAAACAAGAGGTAAAATGGTGAGTATCCCGTTGTAGAGTGTGGAGTGACATTATAAGCATAAATGAGTTCTGACAGATGATCAGGCCAACGTGCGATTGAATCGCTCACACTGAGCATTTCCCGTAGGGTGATATGGAGTGGTTCTGCTCTTTTTTTACCCCATACAACTTACACAGCTCAGCAATTAACTCACTTTCAAAATTCCTCCCCTGATCCGAATGTAACCTTTCCGGCACCCCAAACTTCATGAACCATTCTCTCAAGAGTATTTTGGCGGTAGTGTCAGCTTTCTGGTCTCGAGTCGCAATTGCTTGTGTGAACTTTGTAAACACATCAGTGATGACAAGCACGTTTTCTTTTCCATCAGTTGATGGCTCTAAAAGAGTGAAATCAACGGCAATCACCTCCAACGGTCGACTGGCTAGAAATGATCTCATGGGGGGTTTCACTTTGGGCTGTGGCATCTTTGTCAGGATGCAACGCTGACAATCCTTGACCCACTTCTCTACATCCCGATACATTCCCACCCAATAACACCGAGGTTTCAACAAGTGCAATGTTCTCTCAATTCCCTGGTGCCCCATGGAATTGTGTACACACTCCAACACTTGCTTTCTCAATGAAGCTGATACAATAAACTGCCAACACTCTCCATGCTGAACCTCCTCAACTACACGGTACAACAATCCCTCCTTTTCCCTCACTCGTTTCCATTGCTTGAGCAAAGACTTCACGTTCTTACACAGAGTTTGCAACTCTTTGCCTTTTCCCAGAACACCCTGAACGCTTTAAGAACTGGATCTTTACTCTGGTACTCAAACAATTGTCCCTTTGAATATCCAGGCCAAACTGAAGTACTACCTTGGATGTCAGGTCGTGTCGACTCTCCGACTTGTTCAGCACGCACTTGTCGCACCTCACATTTCTTCATCCCCTCTTGGACCAGCTCTTCTCCCAACACAGTTCCTCAACCTTGAATTCGACAGATAGTGACACAGTCATCGTATTCTGCCTCCTCAGGGTCTACGGGTGGCTCCCCTGCCAAAGGCTGCCTAGACAACTTATCTGCAGCATGATTACACCGCCCAGGTCTGTACTGCACGTCAAAATCAAATGCTGCCAGTTGCGCTACCCACCTTTGTTCCAGCGCTCCAAGCTTAGCTGAATTCAAATGACACAATGGGTTATTATCAGTGATGACAGTGAATTTGGATTCTAACAAATAACTCCTAAACTTATCAGTCACTGCCCATTTGAGACCCAGTAGCTCCAATTTCATGCTACTGTAATTTTTGTCATTCCTCTCTGCATTCCTCAGTCGCCTGCTTGCATAGCATATCACCCGTTTTTGTCCTTCCTGATTCTGTGAGAGGACAGCGCCCAAACCCTGGTTACTGGCATCCGTCTCCAGAATAAACGGTGCAGAAAAGTCAGCAAACCCCAGGACGGGTGCTGTAGTCAACCTTTTCTTCAGAGTGTCAAAGGAAGCTTGGCACTCCTCACTCCAACCCAGCCTCACTCTCTCATTAGCTTGAGAAGCAGGACCTGCCCTCAAGCCATGGTTAACTAGATCATGTAACGGTCCTGCAATCTGCGAAAACCCTGCTACAAATATTCGGTAGTACCCGCAGAACCCTAGAAATGATCGGAGAGCTTTCAAGGTATCTGGCACTGGCCATTGTTCCACAGCAGCGATCTTGTTGGGGTCTGTTGCTATTCCCTCAGCAGACACCTGATGTCCCAAGAAGGTTACTACTGGCTGTACAAAATGACATTTCCCAACTTTTACCTTCAGTCCCGTATTTTGAAGTCTCTGTAACACTGCTCGCAAGCGCTCCAGATGTTCAGGGAACGTCTTGGAGAACACCAAGATATCGTCCAGATAGACCAACATAATCTGGAAGATCAAGTCACTCATCGTGGTTTGCATTAGCCTCTGAAAAGTGGCAGGTCCATTAGACACTCCCATCGGCATCCGTAGATGTTCATAAAGCCCGAATGGTGTTAAAAAGGCAGTCTTATGGCTATCTCTCTCTGACATGGCCACTTGATGATATCCACTCGCTAGGTCAATGCTTGAGAAGAATTTAGCACCACAGAGTGCGTCAAAACTCTCATCCACCCTGGGAAGGGGAAAAGCATCTCTACGGGTTTTCAGGTTGAGTTTGCGATAATCAACACACAACCTAATTCCTCCATCACTTTTCTTCACCAGCACTACTGGTGACGCGTATGGACTCATGCTCTCTTTAATTACGCCTTTACGCAACAATTGAGCAATATGCTCCTTAGCCTTTTGGTACTGGTTTGGTGGAATACGCCGGTACGGTAGATTTATGGGCACTTCGTCTTCCAGGTGGATCTCATGTTGTACTTTGTCCGTGAACCCAAGGTCATCATCGCCTAATGCAAACACATGGGCATATTCTGTCAGCAGCTCTCTCACCTTGGCTTGCTGTTCCGTTGTTCCTCCCACATCCAGTTGTGAAACTACCTCAGACCAGTGTTCTTCCCGAGTCCTCAGTGACACACCCATGGAAATCTCTTCCGAATTAACGGATACACGGTGGAACATAACCTGATGCACTGGGTCGGTATCAACTACCTCCACCTCGGTTACCACACCAAGTCGGGTTCTGGGTTGTAACCATACATCCTCGTTGGACATATTCACTATCTGGATTGAACCTTCTCGATGACCTGGACTCACCAAAGTCGGCATCACCAGCACTCCACCTGGCAAAGGTACACGGGTAGGATCAAGCAAATGTTGTTTCTCACCGTCAGCAGGCAACCATCCATTTGCGCTCACGGTCGACACCGATGCGGCAGGTACATGAACCATACTCTTCCCAGCTAAGCGAGCCATCCGACTTTTAACAACATCACAGGTCTGCGTGTGCTGGAATACATTCCTCCAATCAGACTCTACTTCCTCTTCGGATGATTTCACAAACTCTGATTGCACCATTTGCCGGCACCTGTGGATGATATTCATTCCGACAGTACATGGGACAGCAGTGGAGGATGGTGAATGATCCTTTACCACTAAAAACCCACAGTTTGGAATGATTCTACCCATGGTCTTAATCTCTAATTCTAGATACCCAAGGTATGGAATATCCAAGCCATTAGCAGCTGTAAGTCTCAGCCATCCAGCCGTGGACAAGATGTCCTCATCATCCCCCCCTAGATGTTGTCTGAAAAAAGTCTCTGACAGAGTACTCACCTGGCTGCCAGTATCTAATAAACATTTGACTTCCTGATTAAGGATTTTGATAGTCACTTGTGGACACGTCCCTACAGCTCTCTCCAGTAGCTTTTCTTTGCTTGAATCAGTAGGTGGTCCCCGGATTGCACTGCTCGCAGCTACGCGTGTTGCTTCTTTAACAGGCTCATCAGAACTGAGTTCTAGTCGTCTTTGGCTTGGCTTTTGAGGACATTGTCGCGCTATGTGACCTGGCTCTTGACACTTTAAACATATGGGCTTGCCATCATCTGTAAATCTTAACTGTGATCTCGGCTTATTCACTGACCTCCCTCTCACACCCTGTTGTGGTGTCATTAACTTTTGAACAGTCCTGGTGAGCTCTAGAATCTGCTTTCCTTGCTCAGTGACAACATCCATCACCTG
>SRMA01027332.1:405798-431567 GCA_007224835.1 Danionella cerebrum
TGGACGCCTCATGACCATGCAAGGAACGGTCGAACACCTTGATCATCTCAAAAGGCAAGGGAGGAGGAAGATCGAGGTAGTATGGCGCCTTCTTGCTTCCCATGCCACCGCGGGCTCCAGGCCCTGGCCTTCCGCTGAGGGATAAGAGCAAATGCTACCTGGACCTCCTACTGTGCATAAGCCAGGCTGTAAGGAAGCAAAACTATCTCTCGCATTGCACCCAAAAAATCCTCCTGCACTGAGCCAGCCCCCACTGTGCAATGCATGATTGTTAACGCGCTGCCCGGGTGCCTCCCAAGTGGAATGGGATCGCTTACTGGAATAGGCGAGCCGCGCTGAGAGACCGCACCTGGGGCACCCCAGGCATGCACCCCAACACCACCACTCACCAAGCCCCGAATGTCAAATTAACTCATCCACACCACTCCCCAAGAACCTATCTTCATTTTGATACCAAGATTTGCAGTTTAGGCCTTGTAAAAGCTGAGAAATGCCTTAAAAAGTAAAAGTATAGGATTTTCGGAAAATAGGCCTCAGGGCTTAAGAGGTTAATGTCACACTTTTTATTAACCAAAAATCTGGTTGGTTGCACCCAAGTTCTGGTTAGTTCGCCACCTGACATCTTCGTCCTGTACTAGACATCCAACCCAATGGTACATCAACTGAATTGGCTGCAGTGGTGTTTCGGTGCTTCTGTCCACTACTCCAGGATCAACATGTGTTTGTAAGGATTGACAGCACAGCGGTTGCAAACATCAGGGCGGTGTACGCACCTGCCACCTGCACTCACTTGGTCAAACCTATATTGGCAAATTGATTTGTAGGCTTAGGTGATTAGGAATCAGCCTGGTATATAATCGGGCATGAAACTATGCTTATTCTAAGATTTTCTGAGGAACCGAACCCACTTACCTCTCGGCACCTCAGATCATCGACCTTAAGGGCATGGCAAGAGGATATGTCTGAGTTACGTCCAACAGTGTATGAGGGGTTACACAACAAACCTAGATGTTCCCTTTCAGTTGATTCCAGAGACGCATGTCAGGGAATCCGACTGATTGGGAACCCCTTTATTAAAGCACCATGCCTTAAGAAAGTTTAGCAGCTACGTTCATACGTACCTGAATGGGAACCCCTTCCGCCCCTGCCCGCAAATTAAATTGACGGGTAATTTATGCATAAGCAGTCCTTAGTTGAGGGACCAAGCGAACAGAACAAGAACACCACTCGATCCATGAGGAGAGACAGCGTCGAGACTTCTCAGCTTCCGGGGGAATCATCCTACAAAATTTGCAGAAGGCAGAACCATCGTTTCCTTCTGGTGAGGAAATGACGCTCCACACAGTGTTCGTTAAGGATGGCTGCCACCACTCAGCTCCACACTGAGTGGGAACAAAGCCTACATCTAGGTTGTAGTACCTGATGAAGGTATTTGGTGTTGACCAGCCCGCAGCTGAACATGTCAGTGAGCGAGAGCCCCCTAGCCAAACACAGTCCCCGATCTAACCCCTCCTGGAGTAGGTCAACAGGACTTTGATGGGGCATATCCTAGGGTAGGGGTGTCAAACTCAGTTCCTGGAGGGCCACAGCCCTGCACAGTTTAGCTCCAACCTCAAATAAACACACCTGATGCAGGTCCTTTAGGTTGTTTGTAATCTTCAGGTGTGGGTCTCTTCAGCAGGGTTAGAAGAAAACTCTGCAGGGCTCTGGCCCTCCAGGAACGGATCCCGACACCCCTGTCCTAGGGTCTTCCTGATGGGAAGATCACCACTCAATAAACTGACCCAATTTTCCAGCGTATCAAGCTCTAATAAAGGGTGATAATGCGTGGTTGAGAGTCCTCACCACAGAGGCTGGTAGAGCCTCGGTGTCTTCGGCTCAGCTCCCTCTTCAACACGACAGACCGATACAACGACTGCATCACTCCAGATGCTGCACCAATCCCTCTATCAATCTCAGGCTCCGTCCTCCCCTCACTCGTAAACAGGACCACGAGATACTTGAACTCCTCCACCTGAGGCAAGAGCTCTTCACCGACCTGGAGAGGCAGGCCACTATTTTCCAGGTCAAGAACCATGGCCTCAGACTTGAGGTGCTGATTCATCCCAGGCGGTTCACACTCGGCTTCAAACCGCCCCAGCAGAGATGAAATACTCAGGCCCCGGACCCCATAGTCCCAGAACATTAAGTACTTCTGGTTGCATCCCAGAACTCTCTTCACTCACGACGGGCACAAGTGGCATCAGGCACCCCAGCCAGACTTATGGAGCCTACATATATACCACCTCTGGCCGTTGTGCACCCATGGTCCCTACCACCCTCGGTAGTGCAGACCTTGGACCAAGCTTTAGAAACCTGTACATTGTCTTGCTACGCTGAAAATTGGAATTGGTTCATTGATTGGTGCATCTCCCACCAGGAAGACCCTAGAACCTGCCCCATCAGAGTTGTGCTGACCTTTCTCCAGTACGAGTTTGATTGGGGACTGTCCCCCCTTTGACTGACAGTAAACCACACATGTGTGCATTTCTGAATGGCAAGATGGGGTTAATGAGTGGTTGCTAATACTATTTGTAATTCTGACACTTTTTTGTAATGATAAACATTTTTCTGTCTCTTAACTAGGAAGATTAGTTTTTGAAGAACTGCATTCTGGGTATGAAGATATTGATGCTTTCTCAGGTTAGTGAACAACTGTTTATATTGTTTGAATTAGTACTAGTTCATGCTCAAATAATACTTGTAAGAGCACTGCAACTGTAAAGGAAGTGCTCGTAATAAATATTTTTAAAAAGATTATTATTGATTTTAACCTTTTAAGCCCGAAAGTCCCCGGTACCGGGGACTTGCCCCCTTGTGCATTACATCTCCGCTCATAGCTCACTAACCCTGAGAGTGACCCACACATATTACATACCGCTGTGCTCAGCGGAAACTCCCCTAACAAAGTATCTAATTCAATTTCATATTCGCCAACCACAGCTCTAACGCCAAGCAAATAACCACCAACATGTCCAGAGTATAATTCATGACCAAGTTTTTATTTCTGTATATAATATACACAATATAATACAATGTATATAATATACACAATAACGCCACCACCAAAAACATGGCATCAAATGAAAGCTAACAACAAACAGAATCCAGTGATATGCAACTCATTTACATGGCGCAAAGTATTTCAGAGCAGGGAGCAAAAGTTTCCACAAAAAACATCAGCAAAAATAAATCAAGCGTGTAAATCTTGTCTTACCTTGCCGTTTTTTCAACAAAAGTTATTTCCATAGCGATAAAAGTCAGTTTTTATATCCGGTCGATAGCTTCACGAAAACTCTATGTTGGCTCTCTTTGCTAGAATAACATGACCAAATATGGAAACACTCACCGTGCGTAAAAGCAGTCCTGTCCATGTTCTGTGTCCTGTGATTCGTCAGGGATCCTGTCCATCTCAAAAGGGTGGATGTCATTGGATTATACAGATTCTAGGCTTTTCACTGAGGTATAGAGCTCCCTGATTGGACAGACGGTCGAGGGGTTGGCACACGGGGAAGTTACAAGGTTGGAAGAGGTATAAATGGGAGCTAAAGCATGGCGCACGGCGACGCAGTGTAAAATGGCTTCAACTCCAATTCTGCAGCGAGAATTCTGCATTTCTTTAGGAGTTTTTTGCTGAAATCATGTCCCGTAAGCAAGAAAAGAGGACCATGAACCTAGGGAAAGCTTTGGACAAGGTTTTTTCCATATTTCAATTATTGTGCCAAAATGGATTCCGCCTGAATTTTGTTCAATCAAAACCTGTACAGAATATTAGTTTCTAGTAGTATGGACACCAAACTTGGTACAAATGTCCTTCACATGTAGTGGTTACAATTGATTGTAATTATTTGCCTGTTTACAAGTAAAATAAGGGGATTTTAGAGGAAACGTGGGGGGTTTTTAGGCGAAGTTCATTTTTTGGCCAATTCAACATCATTTACTCTTACCCAGTGTTCTTGACTGTCAAATTGGCTCATCCACACCAACCCCCAAGAACCCATCTTCATTTTGATACCAAGATTTGCAGTTTAGACCTTGTAAAAGCTGTGAAATGCCTTAAAAGGTGAAGGTATAGGACTCGGAAATAGGCCATAGGGGACAACAGGTTAATAGCTGGAAATCACACCAGGATCCTATGACGATGTCACGGATGAACTGAAGTCAGATAAAGAGTCAGGTGTCTGGCTTTTATTCTGCTCTAGAATTAAACTCAATTACACATATTAAATCTGTGCATACAAAAGTGTAAAAAATGTCTCTGATGTCTGATTCATTTGCAGAGAACTATGACGATGCCCTGCAAAGTGAACCCTTCTCTAATATTGAAAAAGGTTATCTTTGATTTCATACTTTTTTTGTTTGTTAAATGATTGTTTGACAGCGATTTATTTTGCAAAAGAGAATTCACCAGATGGTTACGATGATGTCATAAACACTGGAAAGGACTCTCTAGTGGTGACAGGTGCGTTCCACTGCTTAAACCACTGGATAACTGAGTTAAAGGTTTGGTAGAAATCAATAGAAAAAGATTTGTGTAGCTCATAGTATTTTAGTGTTTATATGTTGGTTGTGTGTAGCAAACAACAGATGGTCTAAATCAAATCAATTCAATTTAAAACTTTCTCACATGGCCGGCTGAAGCAAAAGTGCCATGATCACGTCCGAAAAAAATTCTCATAAATTTTATTATTTACATGAATTAATTTACTGATTTTCTTTAGTTCCTTTTCACTGGAACTGCAGACATATGTCAAGGCTTCGATTTAATAGGACTTCCCTTCCATGGGTGGGCGGTATAGAATTCATAATGGGCAAATTAAATTGCGGGTGTTCCTTCGATTTTGACGCTTTACAAAGCTGAAATTGACCCTTTGTGATGCTTACCTTAGCGAAAGGTGTAGCTGTGCTAGCCACCAATCCGCAGCACCTCTGATCCTCAGTAAGAGTCTGTCCAGTGTTTCCGCAGTGTTGTCATCTATTCTGTAAGTTTTTCACGACATGATGAGCAAAACCTGCAACACTCCAGGCCATTTGTTTTCTAAACACGCCTGCGTTTGCATTGCAAATCTCCCCAGGGCTTAGGTGGCAGAGAGGAGCACTAGCTGCACAATGTCCACAGTTTTTTGTGGTCAAGGAATATTACCTGTGTCTAGACCAGGCGGAAAATGCCTCCAGAGACTAAGAGGTATTTTGGACGCGCAGACCCTGTGTCTCCAGATGAACGTTTTTGTGTCGAAGGTCTCCACAATCAGGAAGCAGGCGGAGGGTCAGGGCGAGCTATGGTTCCGTGCTGTAACAAGCGTGGCTCCGTTATGCTTGGTTCGGAACCCTCTTTGCCTTTTTGCCACCAAAGAGAGCACCCTCTGTCATGGTCTAATCTTCGGCCAAGAGCCCGAGGAAGACACCTGCATGAAGGAAGGTGCAGTCAACCTCAGCAGGTTCTCGGAAGCAGACAGGGGCTTTTTCCAGGAAGAAGCGGACCCAGAGTGTTAACATTCCTGGGAGCCTGGCGGAAACTTCCTAGGGTCTGTCAGTGGGTCCTTCTGACAACCCGGCAGGGTTACACGATTCAGTTTGTGAACCCTCCATGGTTTCAATGCATGGTAGAGACCTCCTGCAGAAAGGTGCATTCGAGCCAGTCCCTCTAGCCGATGTAGAAAGCTGGTTTTACAGCCCCTACTTTCTGGTACCCCAAAAAATCCTGGACCTGAGACATCTGAATAGAGGCCTGGCCAAGCTTTGATGTTGATGGTCCGCACCATTCTACCGGGCGTTTGTCCTGGGGTGGTTCACCACAATTGACCTGAAGGACGTGTACTTTCAGGTGGCTGTGGTTCAGAGATACAGACACTTCCCGAGGTACTATTTCGAAGGACAAGCCTACCAGTACAGAGTCCTACCCTTCAGCCTTGCCCTCTCCCCATGCACCTTTTTGAAGATTGTCCGGGCTGCTCTCGCCCCCATGCAGTTAACTGTTTTTCTCGGCATGGAGCTGAACTTCTAGCGCATGAAGGCACATCTAATGGTTGAACGCATCTGAGTCCTGCTGTCCACTCACAGAGGATGTAGCTCAGAGAATGCGCTGACCAACTGGCTGATGTCCAATCAGACATCTTTAACACATCATTAAGCTAGTCATCTGTGCCAGCACGCTTGAAGTTTTTATCCCTAGGCTGTCAGGCTTCTTACAGCAGGATACCTTCAAGAGTTCTTTAGCACTAACTCTACCCCTCCTTAATAGTGTTTGTTCTAATACACACATGCACTGTTAATTTTAAGAACTTTTTTTTGCACACAAAACGAAAGATGTAGAATATAATTATAAGCTTGCAATTCATAGATTTATGTTGATATATTGTCTGACTGCACTTTTTGTCTTGCACAGTTTTTGTCCTTAACTCGTTTATTTGCACTATTGTATGTTTACATTGTAAATCCAGAGCTCTCGCCATTTGGTCTCACTGTATACTTGTTATATGGTGAAATGAAAAGTTTACTTGACTTCATGAGCATACTTGCATCCCAGAACTCTCATCGATCGCGACAGTCATCATTCGCCTGCAGCCAGACTTATGAAACCTACATATATGGGACATCTGGTCATGTTGCCCCCACAGTCCCTACCACCTTCGGAAGTGGGGACTTGGAACAAGTGTTAACACACTTCTACAAGGTCTTACTACACTAAGAAGTGGAATCGATTCGTCGATTGGTGTATCTCCCACTTGGAAGACCCTAAATCCTGCCTCATCAGAGTCGTGCTGACCTTTTTCCAGTATGAGTTCGATCGGGGACTGTTCCTTTTGTCCCACAAGGTCTATGCTGCCATGATTTTGTCCTTTCACCTTCCGGTCAAAGTAAAATCGATTGGAAGCCACGAAGTAAGATACCTCCGAGGAGCTTGATGGCTTAGGCCTTCTAGACCTTCTCTGGACCTATCTGTCGCACTACTGCAGATGTCCCTCTTTGAACCTCTTGAAACAGCAGAGCTTAAAGTCCTCTCACTGAAGGCTGTGCTATAGCTGGCTCTGACCTCTCAAGAGGGTCAGAGATTTCTAGGCACCTTCGGTCGATGAGTCCAACCTGGAATTCGGCTGGGAGATTTCCAGACCCGGATTTGTGGCCAAGGTTCCATCATTACCTTTCCAGGACGAGGTGGCGACCTTGCTAGCTCTACCTAGGGAGACGGCTGATCCAACCCAGGGTTTATTTTACCCCATCAGAGCCCTCAGGCTCTATGTTGACTGATCCAGGGAGTTCAGGAACTCTCAGCAGGCCTTCATATGGTATTGGGGTTAGTGTATGGGGAATGCTGTCTTCAAGCAGCACGTAGCCCACTGGACTCGCTTATCAGGCATATGATTGAGGGCTCCCTTAATCTGAGGGCTCACTCCACCCGCATCATGGCTTCTTCATGGGTGTTGGCCAGAGGGATCTTGCGTAAAAGCAAGATAGATCAGTCCTATAGCTGATCTATCCATATCAATTGCATGCTTAAAATAACATAGCTGTTAAAGCCCCGCCCATTTCATGACAACATGACCCACTTCCAGGTTAGGCCCCGCCCTCTGCGAGTACAGATAATTCATATGGTTAGCAGATACAGATAATGCTGTACTCGCTCTTCCCTAGTGACAACATTAATTTATTTAGATTTTCTGGTCTATTCGCTGCATTCACGAATTAACAAAAATAAATTATTAACTTTTTGAAGGCTTTCTTTAAAGCATTTTTTTCCCAACTGCCTGCAACTTTCGGAAAGTACTGTATGTTGAATATTAAGTGGCTTAATATTGCTTGATTATTGAAAACACACATTTCTAACAACTTGATAAGAAATAAACCTAAGAGTATCAGAAATAGATTTAAATGAATCTCAGCATTTAATGAGGTTTTGTGCATCAGACAGGGCCGAGGAGGAATATGACGATGTGAAGAACTGTGATGCTTTTGAGAAGAACCTTTTGGGTAAAATCCTTTACTTTTTTCTAATAGAAAATTTTATTATTGTAATAATAGCAATGTGTGTCTTTAACTTACAGACTATGAGGATGTAGGACAGCAGCAGAAATGAGAAGGAAAAGCCACAATCTTACATGGAGCTTCAGTGCCTTGTATTTTGTATGTTTTAATAGAATGTTAAATGCTATACAAAAAATCTGTAGTTTTACTTCTTGTTCTATTTCCTTTCGTGGGCTTTTAATCGATGACCGTGTTATTTCTGAAGGAATCTGAAAAAAGTTAATCATGTTTAAACGTGTTAATTGTTGACCTGTTATTGTTGAAACCTCCCTGACACTAGGGGTAATCATTAAAGGCATCAAATTTCCCAGAACACACAGCATCAGTGTATTATTCTCTGCAGTTTAGCGAAGCATAGCATGACAGAGCATTATTTTATTAAACATTCTTATGTCTGCAGAGACAAAACATGACCCAGCCCAGCTCTTCAAACCCCCAAAGTACTTGACCAAACATCAGAGTTTGTTATATTGAGTTCATGTTTCACTTGAGATCTCCATCCCTCTTTGACTTCTATGTTGGATCATTTGCGTGGAGCTTGAATCTTTTGCAGCAGCAGCTCCATCTGCAGGTTGAGGTTGGGCTGACCCTTCTTGGTCTTCTTTTTCAAAAACTGATATGTTTCCCTTTTCTTTTCCTTGTATTTCTTCAAAGCCTCTTCACGCTCAGCTTTATCTTTAAGGAATACCTACAGAAACAATGTGAAAAACATTTACGGGCATGTTCCCATGTATACAGAAAGTGTCCTTTAGAATAGAGAAATTGGGATTATTTTAAAGCTACGGGGTTACAATCTTAACAATTTAATTTAAAAATCTGTGTACCGAGAAAACATCTGTTAAAAGAATTTTTCCTATATACGTCCCTGGTAAAATCCGACTGGATCTGGTGCTAATAGACTATCAACGGCGGTTTACAACAGAAACCATTTAAGATACTGTGACAAAGGTTAATAAAAGTTATCAAAGATTGACAGCAGAGAATAAATGCACTTACAGCAGGATCTATGCAATAGCCTTCTTACAAATTACAAAATGTGGCGGAACAACTACTGCACACAAGGCCACCTGCTGGCGGGAGCGTTTTACAGATGGCATGTTGCGGAGTTCTGTGCGTATGCATAAACACGCTTCTTCCACACCGCATATAGTCAAAGGAGCTCATGAATATTCATGTATATTTAGACACGCATTCCCTGCTGGACCCAATTCAACACATAAAGAGAACTGCTCTATGTAATATACATCAGTTTATTAGCCAGACGTCATCATCAGCCAAGAAATCACTATGGTCACATAATACATGTTCTCTCTGTATTTGTCCATTTGTCATCAAGTAACACCAACAGTCAGCTTTAAGAAGGAACTTTTATGTTTCTATGATGCTGTGAAATGTATGAAAAAGAGAAATGAAGCAAATCTTTTACAAAATGCAAGAAGTTGAACTATTCTTGGACTCCTAGACTCGATAAAATGAACTTTTTTTTTTTGCTAATTTAAGTTTTGTTTTTTATTCTTTATGTATGCTCAGTTTGTGTCTGTATGTATGTATGATATCTCACATTTGTACGTGCCATTTAGTTTTCATACGCATTTATTTCATAAAATAAAAATTCTAAAAGTAACGCCAACAGATGCCATCCTATAACATTTAGGCACAATGGTCAAGGCAGTGTTTATATGTTTAGCAATCACAATTATTCGGAACACCTTGTCAACTTAACATAATCGGCATCACCTTATTTCACCCAAATTATTTTTTTATAGTATTTTCCCCAACAATATTTTAAGTCAAATTCACAGGCATGTTAGTGCCATTTACATTTTAAAATGTCATTTTCATATTTATTTGATATAAGGTGTGATTTATAAGTCATGAAGTACTGTATTTTTCGCCGTATAAGACGGACCGGCATATAAGACGCACCCAATTTTAAATGAAGATCTAGAAAAAAAGATTCTGAATCAAATACTGAATCAAATACAAAATATTTTATATCAACTGTGTAAAAGTTAACAGCAGTTTAAGAACAATTATACGTCAAACATGAACAGTCAGTAAAGTCAGTAAACAGTAAAAGTAACAAAAAAAGGCTGTAATGTTTTTATTCAAACCCCAATAATTCCTCTTCATCACTGCTATCAGAAATTAATCAAATAAGATGTTGTCTTCTGTTCCATCCAAGGCATTACTAATGCCACACTTCTTAAATGATTTTATAACAATGTCCTCCTTCACGGAGTCCTACGTGTCACGCTATGGTAAAATGACGTCAGCGCGCACGGCCAGGTGTACAAATATGGCGACGGTTCTGGAGCTAGGCCGAAGCACATAATAGAAAAGAGATCGGGAAGAGACCCAAAATGGAGTTTTCGTAAAGTTATCGACCGGATATAACAACAAACGGACTTTTATCGCTATGGAAATCATTTTTGTTGAAAAAACGGCAAAGGTAAGTTAAGATTTACATGCTTGCTGTGTTTTTGCTGGTGTTTTTTTCAGGGAACTTTTGCTCCCTGCTCTGAAATACTTTGGGCCATGTAAATGAGTTGCATATCGCTGGATTCTGCTGGTTGTTAGCTTTCATTTGATCCCATGGTTTTGGTGTTTCCGTTTATATTGTGGATACATATCGCACATAAACAAAAACTTGGTCATGAATTATAATCCGGATATGTTGTTGTTGTTTATTTGCATGGCGTTAGAGCTGTGGTTCACAGATATGAAATGGAATTAGATACGTTTTTAGAGGAGTTTCCGCTGAGCACAAAGGTATTTAATATGTGTGGGTTAGTCTCAGGGTTAGTGAGCTATGAGCAAAAATGTAATGCTCAAGGGAACACTCTCGGGTTTAAGAGGTTAAATGATTTTATAACAATGTCCTCCTTCACGGAGTCCTACTCGCTATGGTAGGTTCAACAAGTAGAGATGGGCGATGATGTCAGCGCGCAGCGCCGGGTGTACAAATATGGCCGTGGCTTCGGCCTAGCTCCGGAGCTCTTACGCCTCTCCTACGGCCGTGACCGCCCTCCGCGGCGCACTGCATTCGCCATATAAGACGCACCAACTTTTCCCCCTCAGTTTTGGGGAAGAAAAAGTGCGTCTTATACGGCGAAAAATACGGTATCTTTTTTTAATCAAATACATCTGCAACATTTCCACTAGATGTCACCAATAACTCAAATATCCACAACACACTATTCTGTATTCTACGCAAGGATAAGCAAACTTTGACATCAAGTTGGGTTTTTATAAATCTGAAACATTGGGCAAAAAGAGGAGTACGCACTTTTTGGGGCAGTTCGCTTGCTTGTTGATATGATCGTATACAATTTGTTTCAGTAAATGAAACAGGCTCCAGACAGTCCTGCAGTGTTTAGTTGCTCTGACATTTGTGCACCCAACTTACCTCTCGGTTTCGAGCTCGTTCCGCCTTTATCCTCTCATACTCTTGCTTTGTTTTCTGATAGGATGTTTTTTTCTGTTTCTTTTGGATGAATGGCGTCTTGGAGCTGAAGGCACAAATCAAGAATGTGTTTATCACACTTCTCCAAATGAGCATCTAGCATCTGGCTGTTTCTTTACCTTTCAGACTGAGCTGCTTCATTAGACGGATTAGAGGCAATGGTTTGAGTGTTGGACACATTTTTTTCAGGGATGGATGAGACCGAGTTCCGTTCATCTTCTGGCTCTCTTTCTTCTCCCTCTCTCACTTTAGATCTTTTCTTCCTATTCTCTTGTTCTTCTTCGTCCAGACGATTTCTTTCAGCCTGATAAAGATGCCTCAGATGCTCGGGATATTTCTCCTCAAACTGGACAGAAAATGTTTGGGTTTTCTTCCTCTCCTTTCGAAGAAGTTTGTAGTATTCATGTTTTATCTTCTCCTTCCTCTTAAAAGCAAACCCCTGACCTGAGAATCGTGGAAACAGAAATTGTTAAAAAGATGTAATAAAAAAAAAAAAAATAAATAAATATATATATATATATATATATATATATATATATATATATATATCACATGTTTTCTGTATTAATGTTTAGATGATCATACATTCTTATTTACAATGCACAAATTAAAATGTTTGCATGCTATAGTAAGATGTTATCCACCTGGATTCTCCATCATTTGACCCTTTTTGACTCAATTTCACATAGTGTACATTTTCTGAACAATAAATCAATCATCTTTATTTTTCTTTGGTCGCTTCTCACCTTCTTTTAAACTTCCGCCAAAAACATTGTTCTCTGGAATCCATTTTCGTTTCCTTTTAACACTTTGGGCTGCATTAGCGTGTGAGAATGTATTGTTTACGCGTTTTCCTACAATCGTCCCTCTGCTTTTACTGTATTTGTGCAATGACGCCATATCAGAAACTAAAATAAAAAATGGTTACCAGTAAACTGGTGTAAACTCGTGTAAAGACGCATAATAATGACGCAACATTACACAGCATCATAGACTTTATCATGTATACTTATAGAGTGTCATCGACGTCGTCGCGGGCGCCATGTTAGTACGGATTTGGGCCAACTGATTGATTTAAAATGTAATGTTAGGACCAATTAATAGTGTTAATGTGCTAAGTAGGTTAATTTATACCTTTAAATAATAAAATTCTTTAAATAATAAAATATATGCATATTCACCATTTTTCATATTAATATCAGCAGCATCGGTATTAGTACCAGCAGTTAATGCTGTATCATTAACAAAGTCCCACATTTATAATTAAAATCTTGAAAATTAACGAGTTATCGTGATTTTAATCGCTGCTAAATCTCAGCCTTCGTTGACCAGTGTTTAGACGTAGCTTTTTCCATAGTAAGATGGCGGCCGCTCCGAAGTATCTACGTATAAATATCTATGGCAAGGCATAACATATCGCTCAGTATAGTCAAGAGAAAAGCGCCATCTTTGTAAGAGCCTTTTTAATCAATTTCTCCACTCGAAAACACTGGTACACCAAAAACATGGCTTCCTTTTAGTTCCTTTTAAAATTAGTGTCACATGGTTTGACTATTAATGTCTAGAAAGCTGAATATGTGTCGCTAGCCACAAAGTACTTAGAAAATTGTCTCATTTTTTGTGTGTAAATGATGGCTTTCACTGACCTATCGGTCGAAATGTTGAAAAGAAAAATAGATAAAGTAAGGCGCTTTCTGTCTACATCCCTGCGAATCTCAAACGCCCACACAGTGGACTTTTACACGAGGGATGTTTGGAACACGTTCATGTGTGTCAGTCCAAATGAAGTGTTGTGTGCGATCAGTTCCGGAGATGACCACAAGAGGACAGTACGCGGTAAGAAACGTTTAATACTTAATAATATTGTTATCGCCTACTAAATTAAACTGTTATTTTTCAGTGTGTTTAGTACAGGGGTCACCAACCTTTTTAAACCAAGAGCTACTTCCTGGGTACGGATTAATGCAAAGGGCACCACTTTCATACCCTCTTCTAAATTTATTAATACATAATTAAGATTATTCTTCTCTGCAAATACACTGATCATGTTAATTATTTCTCTCAATCAATATCAACAATGAATTAACAAGGTAGTAAAAAGAGAAATATTAATATGCAACACTTTATACATATACTATATATGTGTGTGTGTGTGTGTGTGTGTGTGTGTGTGTGTGCGTGCGTGTGTGCGTGTGTGTGTGTGTGTGTGTGTGTGTGTGTGTGTGTGTGTGTGTATAGTATATGTATAAAGTGTTGCATATGTGTATATATATGTTCAAAACACTTAAAAATTATCACTTCTACAACAGTCCAAGGAAATCACAATGTCCAATGTACAAATAAAGTCAGCTAATATTATTATTTTAACATAAAATATTTTTACATTTTACAAACACATTGATCTAAACAACTGGACACCAAATCTTGTATCTGTTTCTTTCAGTTACTGGGAGCATGGCATTGCATGTGGTTTACCAGTATGTTGTACTCTGAGTGAGTCTTGCAGAAATCTCTTGCAACTTGTAGTTTTTTCTGCATTCAGTGCGCTGCTCTGTGGATAGTTGGTAGTTGGTGTCCATGTCGTGAAATGTTTCTCCACGATGTGCCGCTTGGCCGCCGCCACCATAGTTGTCGCCAAATGAGACAAACACATGCTCCTTCCACAAAGGTAGAAAAAACCCTTTACCTCGCATTCGTCGCAAAAATTAAATGATCTTTTTGTGGGTCACTCGTCTCATTTTCGCTGAGCTGCTTGTTTGTTTCGTCGTAGCGCATCATATGACCCTTTAACTCTATCAGGTCTTAGTTCATATTTATAATAATTTTTTTTTTATTTATATATTGTCATATTGTAAGATTGTGAATAATTATGTATATATTTATATACAATAACATTTGTGAATGTGTAAATAACTCAACAGAAATCTAACAATGTTGCAAAGAGTTTAAACCAGGGGGGTTGAGACTCTCAACCACTCCCTGAACCTGCTTTGTGTTGCAAAGGTGCTAAAGCGATTACCATCCGTATCTGTGATTACTTTGGTTAACAATGGCGTCTGCCTCTGAAAGATACACCAGATTCGATTACATATATTCACGTGGTCTCTCGAACATGCTGTCTGATTTACATTTCAACTAGACCCTCCTGTGGGAGTGGACTTGGATCAGGATGGTATTTGAGGAAGAACGCAAGAGGAGCTCGCAGTCTGTTTGTCTCTGAACATACCCATGATCTGGAAGGCTTAGAGTCTTTCCAGATCATGTAGTCTTGGTCTGTTTGTCTCTGAACATACCCATGATCTGGAAGGCTTAGAGTCTTTCCAGATCATGTAGTCTTGGTCTGTTTGTCTCTGAATATACCCATGATCTGGAAGGCTTAGAGCCTTTTCAGATCATGTAGTCTTCGCTGCTTCTTCTATGATAAGCCCGTGATCTGGAAGGCCTAGAGCCCTTCCAGATCATGTAGCCTCTGCTATTGTTTTACCTTTTTCCTGTGTAACTAAGTGTTTGTTAATAAATGAGATGTTCAATCTTGTCAATAGTTGCTCTCTAATCACTTTCTAAAATAATGGTAAATGCTAAGAACTAAAGTATCACATTATGTAACAAAGGTTTAAAGGGTTAATTATAACGAGTGAGTGCATTTCTCTAATTATTAACAATTATTAATACATAGTTTACTATAGCTTTAATCAAAGCTTATGATAAAGGTAAACAATAACCTTCTTATTAAAATATGGAGTCAGATTAAAGTTAAATTCAATAATTAAAGTCCCCGCAAGCTCTGAAAGACAGAACACGGCTGAAAACCTTCATCCATGGTTGAAACCCGTTTTTGGATCAACCCATGGACCAGCCTTACAGTTGGTGACCTTGATGTGACCTCCCATGAGAATGGCGAGTTTCTTTTTAGAGCAACAAAACTGCGGAAAACAACTTTACCTGGAACAAGGATTGAGTTTCTACTTCTCTGCTGCCTGGGGTGAGTCAATGTCTCTTTGCTTGATATTACAGATAAATGCATACAGTATCTTCATTAATAGAATGAGTCGGTATACTCATATTTAGACCGGAGACCGTAGAAATCCGGCAGAGTAAGATTTATCTATGAAACATGGCTTTTCAAGAGCAGTACCACAACAGTCCAGATCAAGAGATTATGGAAACTCTCTCCTTACAAACAAAAGACCTCTTCATGAATCTAAAATCGAAAGGTTTAAATCTTCAGTGGAGTTATAAAACTAAACAGTTTCATCTGAATCTGCAAAACTCACAATTTTAAAAACAATTCAAAATGCAGACAATAACCACCATTAGCCACCCTCTGTGACAGAAACAGGAGAAATATGGCCTACTTTGCTAAAGACAACTAAAATAGAATATCATCTTTATTTTATTCTAGTTTTAAAGGCAGATCTGATGGTTAAACTTTATTCTAAAAGTGTTACATACAAGTTTCTTCAACTTAAACAGATTCAATGTAGTACTTTCAGAACCTAGTACATTTCTATTCAAATTGAAGGTATTTCACTGAGATGCTTTTAAATGTAAATGCACCCCAAGAACCCCCCCAGGGTCTATCCCCTGTGGTCCAACATCCACTATCACAGAGCTATTATCAACCAGTCTCTACAGAACAATAAGCATTAGATGTCGAAATACTTCTAATCTTAAGTTAACTAATATCAGGCACACAACGGGTTATTTAGTCAGTCATAAAAGGATTTAGGTACTCTTACATGCCCAGTATTACCAATCAAAACTGATCCACTAATTTTGAGTTATTTAAACTTTTATTGTTTTTTATTACTTAATTCTAAAGAGGCTTAGCAGCCCATATAGAGATGATGTAATAATAAGGTAGAATTCAAAGTAGATTGACTCAGATCAAAAGGTTTGTTACACATTTCAACAAATGCTGAAACGATTAGTTAAACCTCTGATTATTGTTGGGATTGATTAAGTTGTACGTAATTAGAACAAATTGCGGGAAGATATTCTTCATAACCTCTGATTAATGACTAAACAATATTCAAGTTGTACGTAGTGAATCTATGGAACTAAAATGTTTCATGGCATTTGTAATAAACTGTGACAATTCCTTTCTTGACTGGATTCCTAAAATAATCTATTTACATTATATGCTTTTGTTGTATCGTAAATGTTACCGCAAGTGTCCTCGTGCAGGTTAAATTTAGATTAATGTTTCTAATATAACATGGACACAGTAGAATGATTCTCTTTCTGGGAAGGCTCGTAGGATTAAATTTCCGCCTGGGTTCGACTAGATCCAGGTAGGGGCACCTTCCTTATAGTTAATTTATATTGAATCTGTTCTGACTAAGTGTACATGGTTCTCCATGGAATAACTAGTCTTATCTCAGAGGTAGTCGACTCTGGTGAAAGAGGTTATTACCTCTGGTCAGAATGGAGGTTAGATTTAACTATTAAACAGATTGATTATCAGTGAGCCATAACTGTAATGGCTTGTGATCGTAGGGGCTTGACCGACCGGCAAGACCACCTTAAGCGACATTATTCTGAACCCTAAGCAATGAGTAGATAAGACTAAATCTAAAAGTCAGGAATCAATGTGATCTCTAAATCACTAAAAGTAACATCAAAATAGATACTAAAACAGAAGTAAAACATTAAAAGTTAGATAAAAGCAGCAATAACTCAAATAAACGGAGTCAGATTTAAAGGTAATATATTCAGAATAAGAGACCATAATCCATATTAACTAAACAATAACATTTTCAGGATCCAATCACTTTGTTCATAAAATGTAACTTTAACTACAAATACAGCTCTGACTGTTTCCTAGTCAACTCCAAAATCCATCTTTGAGTTGACAGATTAAAATCTCAAGTTTGCATCGATACATAATGATCTATAAATCTATCTATTGTGCTTATGAGTCCTCCAGCTCAGTGCCAAAAGGGGAGGGGTTGCTAGCATTTGGTTGCTAGCATTTGTCATTTTGGCACTAGCACTGGCAAACCCATAAAAGCTAACATCAGGAAGCCACGAGATTTCCAATCTCTGATCTCAGTTTGGAATTAATGACTCAGTCCCCATCAGAGGGAGACGGTCAAAGGTTTCCACATGAATGAAATCACTTCCTGAATAACTTCACACCTGACCATGTGTGTGTCTCTTTGTTTTTTAAATTCAGACCAATCATTGCAGAAGATGGCGAGAACATCCTTAACACTAGCTGCAATGGTAGATCTGGAATACAGATTTTCTAATTCATGGGAATGAGGATTTTTAAAATAATTAGTGAGTAGAAGATTGTATCCCATTTGAGTTTTGGTTTCACTTTCTGGTTGAATTCTTGCTTAGCGGCGATCAGAAGAACCATGAAGGGACTTGACTCCAGTTAAAAGCTAAGAATTAAATTCAACAATCAAGCGATCAAACGTTTGGTTAAACCTCTGATTACTTTCATAGCATTGATTAAGTTGTACGTAGCTACAGAAGACTACGGGAAGATAATCTTCATAACCTCTGATTGATGACTAGAACAGTTTTCACGTTGTACATAATTATATTTATGGAACTAAAATGTTTTGACGAATTTGTTGAATTCTGAAGTTTAGTGACGGGATACTCTGAGATTGGGGAAAATTGTTCTAACCATGAACATGCCTTTCTACTCAACAGGTCGCATATCATGTTCCTCACAAAAAAAAAATTAAGCTGAGCCATTTTCACACTCCATCGCATTTGCATACAGGCTCCCTGTTTAGAACAGGCCAAAGTTTGCATCACAGATTATAAAACTTCTTACTTTTTGTTGAGGACATGATTAACTTGACACATAGCAACAGCAAAGTGCATTCACATAGAACTCACAATTCTTTTTCACACATAGATTTTAACTTTTGTGTTAAAAAAAAATCCTACATCATTCAGAAGACCCATGAATCCCATCATACATGATCTCATCTACTCGTCCAGATCTCCTCTCCACTCATCCAAACCTCTCCCCCTCTCTCCACTCTTTCAAATCTCATTCTCTCTCTCTCTTAATATACCAAGTATGTAGGTTTCTCTTTTGAATGGCACAGAAGTAACTTCTAAGCCAACACTTAGATCTGCATAAGTGTCTTTATTAGAGATTCCTTAATGAACTGTGGTTATTATTGCTATTGTTTTATGTTTGTGATTTTCATTTAATGTTTGGCTTTATGATGCATAACATCTACACGTCATGTCGCCTTATTGATATGTACAGCTCTTTGTTGCCTTCTTCCTTTGAACAGCTCCGACCAAGCAGTTGAAGTTTAAATCAGACAGCCCCAGTAGAAAATCTTTTGGTTTTGAGAGATCAATGGTACCTCTTCATTTAACCCATTGATATATTGAATGTACATGTGATATAAAAAAGTGTGCTCATTGACATTTTAACAATGTACAGGTTTCTTATTTGTGTAAGATGAATTTATTAAAGGACTGATGTGTGCTGCTAACCATTCCTCTTATCTAGAGAGACGTGAATCCTCAGTGGGACAACAGCATACTGGGAAAATGCCAGTGGAAGCTGAAATCTTCTCCTGATTGAATGACTCTTTCTATGGACTAGGAACACAGGCTCTAGTGGACACAGAGTCCGGTTGGAAGTATTATCTTCTGACTGTCACATTTCTCAGGCCCAGGTGGGGACTAGCTTGGCCGAGAAACCAAAAGTTTTCCATCCAGTTGGACCACACCCAGTGCCTACATAGGGTGGGACTAGATGCTTCGGGAGTGTGCCATCGGAAGCACACCTATTTCCACATCCACTCTGCTTCAGTGTTGTTACTTCAGTTACACCAAGTGCCAACTCAACAACACCTCTGAGAGCAAAGGTATCAGAGCAGGTGTCATCTTCAAATCTGAGGGGCTAGCGGGGCAACACATCAGATCTCCATGACACATGGTGACATCGCTTGGGAGGTGTCAGTTCCTGAGGTGGTTCTCGTACCAGTTCCAGAGGTGGTTCCATCACAGCATCTGAGGGTTTTACTGTGGCAGCCTTGAGGTGGTCTTATCAGTTTCAGAGGTGCTTTCATCACAGCATCTTTGGTATTTCCTGTGACAGCTCCTGAGGTGGTCATGGTGCAAGTTCCATGCCGAGTGCTGTGGGGGTTCCTGAGCCAGTTTCTGTACCAGTCTCCAAGGCAGTTCCAGTCACTCCAGCCCAAGCCAAGTGCCAGTGCCTGTGGCAGTTCCAGAGATGACAAGTCCCTGCCCAGTGCCTGTGGGGCTCTACTGTGAAAGTTCCGGAGATGGTTTTTGTGCCATACCCCCGTAAATGCACCTGATCTCACCTGTGACTGTCATCACCATGCTTCCGTGCCACCCAAATACCTGCAGTTCCACTTGCCCTCACCAAGATTCCCATTCGTGCATCACCACCATGCACCTGTGATACCTCCCGCTCCTGCATCACCCTAAACCTCAGACCTCAAGACACCTGCCGATACACCTGCTCTCAGCATCTTTAACCATCAAACCATCCAAGTGTTGATCACATCGAAACGTTTCCATTCCTATGTGATCAAAAGGGGTCGACTGTAAGGTTGTGAATAATTATGTATATATTCATATACAATAACATTTGTGAATGTGTAAATAACTCAACAGAAATCTAACAGTGTCGCAAAGAGTTTAAACCAGGGGGGTTGAGACTATCAACCACTCCCTGTATCTGCTTTGTGTTGCAAAGGTGCTAAAGCGATTACCATCCGCATCTGTGAATACTTTGGTTAACAATGGCGTCTGCCTCTGAAAGATACACCAGATTCGATTACTTTGTCTCTGAGGAACACCATATATGGTCACGTGGTCTCTCAAACATGCTGTCTGATTTACATTTCAACTAGACCCTCCCATGGGTGTGGACTTGGATCAGGATGGTATTTGAGGAAGAACGCAAGAGGAGCTCGCGGTCTGTTTGTCTCTGAACATACCCATGATCTGGAAGGCTTAGAGCCTTTCCAGATCATGTAGTCTTGGTCTGTTTGTCTCTGAACATACCCATGATCTGGAAGGCTTAGAGCCTTTCCAGATCATGTAGTCTTGGTCTGTTTGTCTCTGAACATACCCATGATCTGGAAGGCTTAGAGTCTTTCCAGATCATGTAGTCATTGCTGTTCGTCTATGATAAGCCCGTGATCTGGGAGGCTTAGAGCCTTTTCAGATCATGTAGCCTCTACTATTGTTTCACCTTTTTCCTGTGTAACTAAGTGTTTGTTAATAAATGAGATGTTCAATCTTGTCAATAGTTACTCTCTAATCACTTTCTAAAATAATGGTAAATGCTAAGAACTAAAGTATCACATTATGTAACAAAGGTTTAAAGGGTTAATTATAACGAGTGAGTGCATTTCTCTAATTATTAACAATTATTAATACATAGTTTACTATAGCTTTAATCAAAGCTTATGATAAAGGTAAACAATAACCTTCTTATTAAAATATGGAGTCAGATTAAAGTTAAATTCAATAATTAAAGTTCCCGCAAGCTCTGAAAGACAGAACACGGCTGAAAACCTTCATCCATGGTTGAAACCCGTTTTTGGATCAACCCATGGACCAGCCTTACAGTTGGTGACCTTGATGTGACCTCCCATGAGAACGGCGAGTATCTTTTTAGAGCAACAAAACTGCGGAAAACAACTTTACCTGGAACAAGGATTGAGTTTCTACTTCTCTGCTGCCTGGGGTGAGTCAATGTCTCTTTGCTTGATGTTACAGGTAAATGCATGCAGTATCTTCATTAATAGAATGAGTCGGTATACTCATATTTAGACCGGAGACCGTAGAAATCCGGCAGAGTAAGATTTATCTATGAAACATGGCTTTTCAAGAGCAGTACCACAACAGTGCAGATCAAGAGATTATGGAAACTCTCTCCTTACAAACAAAAGAACTCCTCATGAATCTAAAATCGAAAGGTTTAAATCTTCAGTGGAGCAATAATGAGATTTTATCATGGTATTTGGCTAAAGGCAAGGGATTAATGTGTAAGAGGAAATACAGAAAGATACCCACTGCCATGATCTATCTACTTCGTAGAAATGACCTCGAAACAGTAGCCAATAATGAATCCGTGATATTTAACATCAGAGAAATTGAGAAAATGCGATCTGAAGAGCTCCAGAAACTTAGAGCCAAAGTGGATACACTCGAATATGAACACCGTGCATGGCTGAGACAGAGAGAAGAAATGATGGTTAAAATTAATCTTTTACAAGAGAAACTGAAAAAGAAGCATCACTATATCTCTGCTCTTGAAGAGTATTTTAGCAGCACTGGTTTCCCAGTCGCTGCTGTAAAACAAGCAGCACGGAACGATGCGAGTGATTCCGAAAGAGAAAATGCTCAGTTTGATGATGATGAGAGTTCTGTACTGATCAGAAATGCAAGGAGGGAAACTTGTAACCAAGATCCCATCCAGACGAGAGCAAAACTGAACAAAGTTTCATCCGAATCGGCAAGAGTCGCTGTTCTAAAAACAATTAGAGCCGCGGACGATAACCTAACAACCATTAGCCGCCCTTTGTCGTGTGATGAATGCCTTAAGCACAAAGAGATTGTGGGAATGCTTCCTAGAAAAGGGCCTTTCCAGCCATACTGGGAAAACTTGATGCTGCAAGCCTCAGCTTTTCAATTAGAAACCCGGGATGTATGGCAGATAGCACTCATCACAATCCCTGAAGAACTTATGTCGCAGTTAACCCCTGAGATGAAGTCCGGCAGTATCGTAATGCGCAGAAACACTGAGAGTGATGAAGCGATATATGACCGACTCAAACAGGCATTAATAGATCTAAGGGGGCCGACTCCGACAGACTGGGGCAGAATTCTGGATGTTAAACAAGAGAACAGTGAACCGTTTGAAACATTTGCTGAAAGACTATGGGTCAATTACAAAGAGTATTCTGGTTTAGGAAATGCCAACCGAGAGCAAGAACCATTACTACAGCTCTTAGTAAACCATGCTGGCATCCCAGTTCAAAATGCACTTTTAAATGGTGGAGACCCGGCCGAACACACCTTTCAAGGCATAGTAGACTGGGCTTCAAGAATTGAAAGTAAATGGAGATCTGGATCCAACAACATAGCATCAGCTCAATGGTCCACTGAAGACCCAGGCACAAGATGCCATTCGACTCATTGGTGTCTCTTTTGTAAATGACATAACCATACAGTTAAAGCCTGCAGAAGAAGACAAATGAGACGCTTTCACTGAGATGCTTTTAAATGTAAATGCACCCCAAGAACCCCCCCAGGGTCTAACCCCTGTGGTTCAACATCCACTATCACAGAGCTATTATCAACCAGTCTCAATGTATACAGAACAATAAACTCTAGATGTAGAAAGACTTTTAATCTTAAGTTAATTAATATCAGGCACACAACGGGTTATTTAGTCAATCATAAAAGGATTTAGGTACTGTTACATACCCAGTATTACCAACTTAAATAATCAAAACTGATCCACTAATTTGGAGTTATTTAAACTTTTATTGTTTTACATTTTAATTGGCCATTATTACTTAATTCTAAAGAGGCTTAGCAGCCCATATAGAGATGATGTAATAATAAGGTAGAATTCAAAGTAGATTGACTCAGATCAAAGGTTTGTTACACATTTCAACAAGTGCTGAAACGATTAGTTAAACCTCTGATTATTGTTGGGATTGATTAAGTTGTACGTAATTAGAACAAATTACGGGAAGATATTTTTCATAACCTCTGATTAATGACTAAACAATATTCAAGTTGTACGTAGTGAATCTATGGAACTAAAATGTTTCATGGCATTTGTAATAAATTGTGACAATTCCTGTCTTGACTGGATTCCTGAAATAATCTATTTACATTATATGCTTTTGTTGTATCGTAAATGTTACCGCAAGTGTCCTCGTGCAGGTTAAATATAGATGAATGTTTCTAATACAACATGGACACAGTAGAATGATTCTCTTTCTGGGAAGGCTCGTAGGATTAAATTTCCGCCTGGGTTCGACTAGATCCAGGTAGGGTCACCTTTCTTATAGTCAATTTATATTGAATCTGTTCTGACTAAGTGTGCATGGTTCTCCATGGAATAACTAGTCTTATCTCAGAGGTAGTCGACTCTGGTGAAAGAGGTTATTACCTCTGGTCAGAATGGAGGTTAGATTTAACTATTAAACAGATTGATTATCAGTGAGCCATAACTGTAACAGCTTGTGATCGTAGGGGCTTGACCGACCGGCAAGACCACCTTAAGCGACATTACTCTGAACCCTAAGCAATGAGTAGATAAGACTAAATCTAAAAGTCAGGAATCAACGTGATTTCTAAATCACTAAAAGTAACATCAAAATAGATTCTAAAACAGAAGTAAAACATTAAAAGTTAGATAAAAGCAGCAATAACTCAAATAAACGGAGTCAGATTTAAATGTAATATATTCACAATAAGAGACCATAATCCATATTAACTAAACAATAACACTTTCAGGATCCAATCACTTTGTTCATAAAATGTAACTTTAACTACAAATACAGCTCTGACTGTTTCCTAGTCAACTCCAAAATCCATCTTTGAGTTGACAGATTAAAATCTCAAGTTTGCATCAATACATAATGATCTATAAATCTATCTATTGTGCTTATGAGTCCTCCAGCTCAGTGCCAAAAGGGGAGGGGTTGCTAACATTTGGTTGCTAGCATTTGTCTTTTTGGCACTAGCACTGGCAAACCCATAAAAGCTAACATCAGGAAGCCACGAGATTTCCAATCTTTCTGATCTCAGTTTGGAATTAATGACTCAGTCCCCATCAGAGGGAGACGGTCAAAGGTTTCCACATGAATGAAATCACTTCCTGAATAACTTCACACCTGACCATGTGTGTGTCTCTTTGTTTTTTAAATTCAGACCAATCATTGCAGAAGATGGCGAGAACATCCTTAACACTAGCTGCAATGGTAGATCTGCAATACAGATTTTCTAATTCATGGGAATGAAGATTTTTAAAATAATTAGTGAGTAGAAGATTGTATCCCATTTGAGTTTTGGTTTCACTTTCTGGTTGAATTCTTGCTTAGCGGCGATCAGATGAACCATGAAGGGACTTGACTCCAGTTAAAAGCTAAGAATTAAATTCAACAATCAAGCGATCAAACGTTTGGTTAAACCTCTGATTACTTTCATAGCATTGATTAAGTTGTACGTAGCTACAGAAGACTACGGGAAGATAATCTTCATAACCTCTGATTGATGACTAGAACAGTTTTCACGTTGTACATAATTATATTTATGGAACTAAAATGTTTTGACGAATTTGTTGAATTCTGAAGTTTAGTGACAGGATACTCTGAGATTGGGGAAAATTGTTCTAACCATGAACATGCTTTTCTACTCAACAGGTCACATATCATGTTCCTCACAAAAAAAAATTAAGTTGAGCCATTTTCACACTCCATCTCATTTGCATACAGGCTCCCTGTTTAGAACAGGCCAAAGTTTGCATCACAGATTATAAAACTTCTTACTTTTTGTTGAGGACATGATTAACTTGACACATAGCAACAGCTAAGTGCATTCACATAGAACTCACAATTCTTTTTCACACATAGATTTTAACTTTTGTGTTAAAAAAAAAAATCCTACATCATTCAGAAGACCCATGAATCCCATCATACATGATCTCATCTACTCGTCCAGATCTCCTCTCTACTCATCCAAACCTCTCCCCCTCTCTCCACTCTTTCAAATCTCCTTCTCTCTCTCTCTTAATATGCCAAGTATGTAGGTTTCTCTTTTGAATGGCACAGAAGTAACTTCTAAGCCAAAACTTAGATCTGCATAAGTGTCTTTATTAGAGATTCCGTAATGAACTGTGTTTTGTTATTGTTTTATGTTTTTGATTTTCATTTAATGTTTGGCTTCATGATGCATAACATCTACACGTCATGTCGCCTTATTAATATGTACAGCTCTTCGTTGCCTTCTTCCTTTGAACAGCTCCGACCAAGCAGTTGAAGTTTAAATCAGACAGCCCCCAGTAGAAAATCTTTTGGTTTTGAGAGATCAATGGTACTTCTTCATTTAACCCATTGATATATTGTATGTACATGTGATATAAAAAAGTGTGCTCATTGACATTTTAACAATGTACAGGTTTCTTATTTGTGTGAGATGAATTTATTAAAGGACTGATGTGTGCTGCTAACCATTCCTCTTATCTAGAGAGACG